>JARVZY010003863.1:0-25508 GCA_030686995.1 Artemisia argyi
TTGATATTGAAGCCTGCTTGTTTGCATTTGAGCTTGTTTCTGTGAGTAGACTAGTCTATTGTGCCTCATCTGAGTAGTTATAGATTTGTGTTTGACCATATTGCTTCTAAGATAGCTTGTGCTTACTATGCATAGTACCTAGTGCTTATTCTCATTGCTTATTGCCGTAATTCTGAGCATTTGAGTATTTCTGAGTTTATACCTGATCATCTGTTGCATAAGCATCTCGATAAGTTTTTAACCGTCACCGAAAATATGAAGCAAAACGGGGTCTCCGATGACGCCCTCCGTCTCTCTCTCTTCCCCTATTCTCTTACGCATCATGCCACCGCTTGGTTTGATCGCCTTCCCAGGAACTCGATTCATACTTTCAATGAAATGGTTTCCAAGTTCCTGGCGAAGTATTTTCCACCATCGATGGTGACGAAATTGAGGAATGATATTAGTAATCTTCGACAACTCCCTGATGAGTCTTTGTTTGAGGCTTGGGAGCGTTACAAGCTTGCCATTGATCGTTGTCCGAATCATAATATGCTTCTCGTCACAATAATTGATACATTTTATAATGGATTGACTTTACGACATAGGGACACGATAAATGCTGCAGCTGGTGGTACTTTTATGAAACGTCGTCCTGAAGATTGTTACGAGTTAATCGAGAATATGACGGCTCATTACAACTATTGGGATTCCTCAGCCGAGAGGAATGAGCCAATAAGATCGACTGCGTCTCTAAATTCTTCTTCTTTTAACCCCGAGCTAGCCGTCTTGAATAAGAAAATTGACGATTTGTCGACGGCTATGCTAAGAATGTACCAAATGATGCCGAATCAAGTCAAAGACACACAAGTTAATATGGTCAATGTCATTTGTGAAACTTGTGGTGGTCCACATTCATACCTTGAATGCCCAGCCTCCAGTGGCTTTGCTCAAGCGAACGTGTATGCTGCGAATATGGGTGGCAATGGTTACCCACAACCTCAAGGAGACCGTAATCTCCTCAGCTACCGTTCTAGCAATTACCTTGGACCACCCGGGTTTGATCAACCAAATCAAATGAATCAGAATAACAATGTGCAAAACCGTAATCATCAATTCAATAACAATCAAAATCACAACCGTGGAAATAATGGTTTTCAAGGACAAAATCAGAATTTTCAACAAAATCAAAACCGGGGAAGTTATCAACAAGGCCCGCCTCAAGGGAACAATTTTCAAAATAATGGTAATTTTCAGAATAATCATGGAAATCAAAATAATGGCAATTTTCAAAACCGTGGGCAAAATTTTAATAATCAAAATCAAGCTGCTATTACAAATCCGTCGCCTACGGAAGAGTTGATTAAACAATTGATTCAAGGTCAACAAGCTTTAATTGCTAAACAAGATGAAACAACGAAAATGTTTGCAACTCAAATCAATGATCTCAACAAGCGTTTAAATGATCGACCCTCGGGTTCGGGTATTACTTCTTTGCCAAGCAACACGATCGCAAACCCGAGGGGCGAAGTAAAGGCGATCATAACTCGCAGTGGTGCTCAATATGATGGACCCGCAGCTCCTACTACCTCTTCTTCTTCGTCTCCGCCTAAGGAAGTGGACTGTGAGACCGAGGCGACAAAGGACCCGGTTCCTCCTATTAATAATGGAGGAGCTGAAAACGTCCAACCTCCGGTTGTCCAAAAGTCAAAAGATAAAGAAAAAGTCATTTTTGAGAATAATGTGAAATACAAGTCTAAATTGCCATATCCGTCACGATTTAACGATGAAGAGCTCCGTGCAAATTCTAAAAAACAAATGGAAATTTTTTTGGATATTTTTCAAAAATTGCACTTTGATATAAGTTTTATGGATGCTCTTGTGTACATGCCGAAATTTGCTTCCACGTTCAAAAACCTCATAAGTAATAAAGAGAAATTGCTTGAATTAGCCGAAACGCCGATAAATGCTCAATGTTCCGCGATTCTTCTCAAGAAGCTTCCCGAAAAGCTTGGTGACTCGGGAAAGTTTCTCATTCCATGTTATTTGAAAAATCAAGAAGTTTGTAACGCCCTGGCCGATTCGGGTGCGAGTATTAACCTCATGCCATTATCGATCTACGAGCAACTTGGAATGGGAGCTCTTAAACCGACGAGAATGACTTTGGAGCTTGCTAATCGATCAATCACTCATCCAGTTGGAATTGCTGTGGACGCTTTTGTTCGTGTGAATTCGTGTACTTTTCCGGCAGATTTCGTTATTGTCAATTTTGAAGCTGATCCGAGAGTTCCTCTAATACTAGGGCGACCGTTTTTACGAACCGCTAAAGCCCTAGTAGACCATTTTGAGGATACTATAACTTTACGACACGATGATGATATTATGATTTTTAAATCCGATGACTCAAAATCAAAGAAGTACTCCGTCAAAAGCATCGACGTTTGTGATTATACCTTTGATGATTTTGTTAAAACTTTCATCTCCGACTCTTCCCCATCATTTCCTTCGAATAAGGAATATGATACTTTTTGGGAAGAGGTCGATGAATTTCTTGCAATTGAAACAATTCTGATTTCTAAGACTGACGATTCTTACTTTGATTCGGAGGGTGATATTATTTTTCTTAACAATTTGTTAGAACCGTCGATCCCTCCGGATAAAGTTAAGACGAAGATTGAGCTTACAATTGACGATCCTCTGGAGCCCGAGCTCGAGGAATTTTTACCAGATTTTGAGAGTTTTACCTTTGATACGACTGAGGAGATGAGTGGCAATCCTACTTATCATCTTGATTTTTCTGATCCGACATTTGAAGCTTTTCATTTCGATCACTCGGAAGAGACGAGTTGTGGCAGTACCACTTCTCATGCTTTTATCTCTCTTCCGGAGTTTGAGTCATTTCATTTTGATGAATCTGAATGCAAAATGGAAAAGTTTTCTAAATCTGAATATAAAAGTTTCAGTTTTGATCTTGAAGTTGATCATGATCCGGGTGGAGTTCTTAAGAATGAGAGTTTTAATGAAAAGTTTTTCCCAACCCTCCCACCCGGAAAAGATTTTAAAATGAGCTTAAATGATAAGATTCATAATTTCACAATTATGAAATTTTCTTTTGAAGATGAGGAATTTTTCAAGATTGTTATCATGACTTTCTTACCATTCGTAACGTTTGGTGTGGTTTCTCTTATCCGTCACTCAGTGGGGAGTGAGGATGTTGTTTTTGACCCTGGTATCGTTTTTCAACGTTTTTCATAAGTAAAATACCAACGGTTATCTCTTCGGGATGGAACTTTCAAATAAATCATAAGTTTTTCAAAATATTTTGAATGAAAGCCCGAATGAGATTATTTTTCCACGGTTTTTCCCCAAGGACGAATTAATTCGGGGATCGAGTCAAGCTCATGTGACTCGGTGAACAAAAACAAGCGCTTCGTGGGTGGCAACCCATGCTTATCTAATTTCATCTTCTTATATTTCTATTTTCTAACACTTAATGTGAAGAGGGGGTGCCTTTTCTACTCTTGTGTTCCGTGGTTGTTTGTGATGTTTGTTCAGGATTGTCCGCAATTTATGATGACTCTCGTGCTCGTTATTTCTTCACTTGGAGTCTCATTCATCGGTGCTACTTGGAAATCCTATATCCGTTAAATCTTATCGACTAATGTTTTCTTTGGCATAATTAATAAACGGCCCTAGAATTTTGTTAGGATTGCCTTAACCCACGAAACATTGAGGACAATGTTTAATTCTAGTCGGGGGGGGGGGGGGGGGGTGAATCTTCGATTCGATTTGACCTTGCATTTTTCACATGTCGTACACTCTTGGAACTCCGTTTTTCCACTAAAAATAAAAAATTGAAAAAATGAGAAAATTTCAAAAATTTTGAGAAAAATCAATGAAAAAGCACAAAAAAATGAGAAAAAGTGAAAAAGTTGTGCAAAAATATAATAAAGTTTGAATAAGTGTTTTGACAGCTTGTTGACTTTCTTGCTGGCGAGAGTAGGAATAAATATTTTGACTTGACCGGGCGTGTTGAGCCCTAGCTTGTTCTCTTAACCAATGATAATCACATAAGCTTGTGCTAGTCTTGTACACCAGGAGCTATAAAATGCGAATTCTTTCTTAAGAATCTGCAAGTTCTCGTACTTGACTTTATACATGCGCAACTTAAAAGCTTTCACTAGTCTTTTACATCAGGAGCTATAAAACGCGAATTCTTCTTCTAGAATTTGCAAGTTTCTGTATCTGACTTTATATATGCGTGGCTGATTATCGGCTAAGTATTCGCGGGTTTCATTATTTGGAATCTTAAATTGCGAAGAGCGAGAAATGATAGAGTTTATTTAGAAGTTAGATGCTAAACGTGGAGTAGTGGTTCTCTTTAGAGCTCATAAGAGGTACTTGTGGCTTTTTACTCCCATCAGAAACGTCACCCATATATAATAGATGTTCTAGGTTAATTAGTGGTATTTCGGTTTAGATAATATTTAGTTCTTTGTTTTCTTAAGAGAATTTTGCTTTAGAAGTTGGGTACATATCAAGGAACATCAAAAATAAGAGCAAAAAGTGAAAAATCAAAAGTCAAAAGTTGATTATCTATGTGGTTTTGGAGCTACCCGATAAGCTTCCATTGATGTTGAGAAAAAAGTCAAGAAAGAAAGAAAAAAGTGAAAAGTATGAAAAAAGTGAAAAAAGTGAAATGAAAAAAAATGAAAGATGAATGTCGAATAAGAGCTTATGTATGTAAATAAGTTGTTGGCGCGTGAGGTGCATGTGATAAGTGATTAGTAATCAGTCACATGAGGTGCACGTGATCGTACTCCGCAACTTATATCTTTGATATTTTATGTATCCCAAATTCCTTGATGTGGACCGAATTTCTATTGCAGTGGTTCTTAAGAGAAAATGAATAACTACTTATCGTTTAAACTTAGGTGTCACTATCGGACTTAAAAATATTGAAACGAGAAAATATGAAGCAATTCATTTCTCAACAAAAATAAAATAATGAGATACAAAAACCTAGGATATGGGAGTAAGGAGTTTCCACAAGTAACTTTTATGAGTAGTGTTAGCATCTAAGCAGTGATCTCGTTTGTACGCTTAGTTTGGGGACTCGTGAAAAATCAAGGATGACGATTTTTATCCGTATGGTCGCTTCTTAATAGAAGTGTTTCTACTCGTTGACCCTAAAAATTATTGCAAAATAATGAAAGTTCAACAAACCGTCACAAGTATCAAGTATGAAAAGTCCAAAAATAGAATAAAGTGGAATAAAGGAAAAATTTTGGATAACGGAGCATTTTCGGGAATAAATGATTTTGTAATCTCTTTTAAACCTCCTTGCTACTTTTCAAAGTTAGTAAAAAGAGTATCGAAATTATTTATCCCAAAAGCGTGAATTGATCACATTGCGTGAGGACACGGCAATACTTTAGTCGGGGGGATTTTTGTGTGTATTAATTTACAAACTTTTTCATTACCAATTATCAACCCAAAACGACTATTTGAGCTAACAAATGCCAAGAAAACAAGTGTTTTTATGTTGTGAATATGCAGGTACGGTTATTATACAAATTGATAAAAAATCACGAGAAAACAACGAAAACGGGCACGAGAGTTGAAGTTGGTCAAAAAGTCAAAGCCGGGGATCCAAGAGTCAAATTCAGTCCTTCATCTATTCAGACTTGGCAAGATTAGTCCCTGATTTATATTTTGAAGAAATTACACAATCAACCCTTGGAGTTTGAAAGTTTACAAAAATGGTCCTTGTCATTTACTTATGCCAAATCTGCCTGGTCCAAAATATAAAAACAGCCCAAGTCCAATCACAAAACCAAAGCCCAATCCATTACTTATTAACCCGAGCCCACAAATAAATCCCAGTCAACCCAATTATACCCCAAGGTCAATTAATAATAAACAAACCAAACCGCGCAATTTTCTTCCCCAATTCACCCCAACCCAGAACCATAAGAACCCTAGCTCACCAATATCATCAATTGGTTCAACCCACCTTAATTAGCCATCAATTAGCCAATAATTATACCTTCTAGAAGCCACACGTGACCCTGCACGTGTCAGAGAGTGTAAGAGGATCTATCAAAGGTCACGTGTCAGATACATATTGGTGGAGGCACGTCATACCAATCATTGGGAACTCTTCTAGAAGCATCTGACACCATTCTGACACGGAGAGAGAAAGTACAAGCTTGAATGGGACAGATGGAGGTAGCTTATTGGACGGGCCACATCATTGATATTGATCCAAGGGATCTCATTGATTTGAAGTAACACACATTGTATCTAATGGCTGATAAGGGACTTGAAGAAACACAATAGTGGCTCGGATTGCCAACATGGCAATAGGACTCCTCACTCACCTCTCCTCCTATAAATAGGTGTCACTTTTAGCTTCTTGTATGTAGAATTTTAAGTAGTGTTATGCTGCAAAAATGTATCTAGACTAGTTATTGTAATACTTTCATTTAGCTTTTAATAAAAATTCTGAGTTTCCTTGTTACATTTTCAGCTTATTAATCAACTTTTATAGCTTATTCTGTTTTTAATCTAGCTTATATTCAGCTTATATTCACAAAGTTTCTGCTTATTTTGTCTTTTATACTCTTATTTGATTTCAAATTCAGCTTATTCAAGTTTCCTTTTCAATCCTATCATTGATTCTTCAAGTTTAAATAATAAAATACATATATATATATATATATATATATATATATATATATATATATATATATATATATATATATATATATATATATATATATATATATATATATATATATATAATATAAATAATAAGTTTCAAATCATTGTTTCAGATTTCAATTTAGATATAATTCAGCTTAAACCTAGAGTATTCAAGCTTAGAAAGCTTAAGTTTCATGTGTTACTGTTTCATTCAATAAGAGATGTTCAACTGATCCATTGTTGCTGAGGTGTTGATAGCTGATACAGAAAGTAAGACATCAGCCTATCTTAGAGATAGGCCTCTGTGAACTCCCTCTGTTCAAGCTGAGGGAGAGCTTGTGGTAACTTCTATTCTCATTTTCAAATTGTAGCATAGTAGTAGCTTCATAGTTGTAGTAGTAGTCATAATTGTTTCAGTATTATAAGTAGTGTATTGAATGAGTTTTGTGCTTAATTGTTATCTGAATTGTGTAGTATTGTTAGTGGATTTGATAGATTAGAGTTGTTGTAGTTTAGCTTATTGATTTAGCCTTTAATATTGATAATTAGTAGGCTGAGTTTGTGCATCTTAGTAGTGTCTTGATTGTTGATCATCTGTCATACTAGCTTGTTACTAATCAGTTGTGGTAATGATAGATCTCATATCTGTGTTACTATAAATTTGTGGATCTGAGTTAATCAATGCTTGTAGATTGAATAAGATTTTGTTGTGAGTAGCTCATTTCACCATCTGAGTTCATAATTGGACACCTATTAACCTGTGGATTTGAGATTTTGAGTGTGGATTGATTCTAGTGATAGCTTGTTGTTGTTATAGCTTTTGTGTAACTATTGGAAGCTAATTAGGACAGGTTGTTAGTTATTTGTAGTGATTAATCATATAGTTGCTACATATTAGTCACATTAAGGGGTGTTTGGTAGTAACTGATTTGCTTAGCTCTGGAGTTAGTAGGTAAGGGTTAATTGCATAAACAGCTCACCTAGGTTAGTAATAGTCTAAATAATACATAAAAATAGTTAGTAGTGTAATAAAAGTCAAAATTAGCTAATTAATTCTTTAACTGTTACATAGATAAGCATATTGATAGAATAATCATCACATTAGCTGCATAAGTAATCTAAATAGCTTAATTCAGATAAATTTTAGCTTAAATCAACTTCAGTAGACATTTAGAACTTAGCTTATTTCAACAAAGTCAAACTAGGTATTCATATCAAAAAAGTCAAAAAGATCATATACTCAGATTTAGTCATAGCTTTAAACTGAGTTCTATTTTGATATTGAAGCCTGCTTGTTTGCATTTGAGCTTGTTTCTGTGAGTAGACTAGTCTATTGTGCCTCATCTGAGTAATTATAGATTTGTGTTTGACCATATTGCTTCTAAGATAGCTTGTGCTTACTCTGCATAGTACCTAGTGCTTATTCTCATTGCTTATTGCCATAATTCTGAGCATTTGAGTATTTCTGAGTTTATAAGCACTTGTGATAAGCAGTTTAGACAGAAAAAGCCCCAAATAAGCTGATTTTCACTTCAAATTTTTATTCTGAGTTTCTTTTATTATTTTTGATTTTCTGGAAATTTTCCAGATTTTTCCAAAGCTTTTTACTATTTTTCTTATTTTCTTTTGATTATTTTCAATTTTTAAATAGTTTTTAATTACCAATAATTCATAAAAAGTCATAAAAAGGTCTGAAAAATACAAAAAGATTTTTAGTAATTCTTTTATAGTATTTTAGAATTTTCAGATTTGAAATTTTATTTTTCCACCTTATTTTTCTATTTTTCTCTATTTTTAATTCATTTTTTTAATTCAAATAATAAATTTTAATTCATAAAAAATAAAAGAAAAGTCAAAAAAATATTTTTCTTTTTCTAGAAAATAATTTTAAGTTTGTAGGATCATTTTTAGATAAACGTCGCGTTTTAAATAACGCGGGTGCATTACCGTTTGTACGTTTTAGGATTGTGTGCATTGATAGCTTGTACTCTTTGCATGTTTTGTCATAGTTTGTGAACAATTGAATACCTTGATTGCTATTTTACTCTATCACTCTTTTACTATTCACTTACACTACACGATTCCCAATTCGATAATTCGAATTTTCCATTCGAGCCTTCGTTGGGAGAACGACTCGAGAAATACTTTCACTAGTATTTCTTTGGAATATAAATATACTATAATTGACACGAATCAGGCTTTTTGTGGTTTCTAGTCTTGGATGGTTGAACCTTATCACGAGTATTCACATCCTTCAAGAATTTTGTCATACAATCATCATGATTAGCATTAAAAGCACATTTCTAAAAGGTTAAGCAAACTGATCATTTGGATTCAGAAAGAGATCTAGAATCCTTAGAGTGAATTGCTACGGGAATCGCTTTAATCGATGTGCAACTACTCTTTGAAACTAGACAATTCCTATTTGTTTGTTGAGTGCTCGTAGGTTTTGGTTTGCTACTACTGGTCGTGTTCTGCAATAAGCTAGAAGGCATCCTATGAGGTCGTGAACCTAAGATTCCATCATTTTGAAGTAGTGCCCTTTTCCTAGCCTTTTCAAGATCATAGTTCTTGTACAAGTCATTTATATCAAAAGAGTTTTGAGTTTTAACACTCGATATTGACACTATTTTCGAACTTATCCTAGAAGAGTTAGGTGTAGGTGTAGCTACTTGTTGAGATTTAACATACCCAGAAGCAATTTTCTTAGGCAAATTATGTGAAGTGACTGGTTTTGTCAAAACTTGTTTCGCATCAACTTGGGAGGCAAACCGTCTTCTTGAAAATTTTGGTCGTTCAGATCTAACCGCATTCGGTTGTCTAACAACAGAATGGTTTCTACTTGATTGTAAAACTGGTTTCCCCAAGATTGATGGTTTTGCAAACTAAGTGTTCACACTATTTCCTGTTAATTTTCTTACCTCATTTCTTAATGTAGCAGTTGTAAAACCCTTTTCCTGACTATGAGCTTTGAATTTATCATTTTTAACCATCAAAGATGTTGTTTGTTCTAAAGTCTTAGTACTAGTTTCTTTGATAGAGTCTCTTGGGTCTATGTGATGCCTTTTCAAAGACTCGTTTTCCTTAAGTAATCTATCCACATGAAGTTCCAATTCGATGTTTCTTGATTTAACAACATCGATGTCATGTTTAGCTTTGACTATATTACTTTTCTCATTCAGGACAGAAATATGCTTTTTCAAATTGTTGATTGTCGAGTTTTTGTCTTGAAGCTGAGCTTTCAAAGTGTTAATTTCAAAAAATTCACGGAACTCAGGGAATTCCGGATTTTTACATAGTTGGTTAGTTTGAAAACTTTCTTCCTTTTGTTGCATTGCGATTTCAAGTGAAATACAATGTTTTTCAAGTTGTAAAAATCTGTTAGAAAGTTCATTAAAAACTTCTTTATCAACCATATCATTTGATTTAAACATCTCAACCGTAAACAAAGAACTTGACTCATCATCATGTTCAGCATCCTGATCACTTTCTCCCCCTTTATGACTCATATTTGTTGAATTAGAGATGGTATTGCTATCAGTCTTTTCCAACAAATTTGTGTCATAACTGGGCTTAATATGATCAGTATACTGCCGTTCATTAGAAAGTACACTATGTTGATCAGTCAAGGGTACCTTAGCACATGACACCTGTTCATTTTCTGGTATGATGTCTACATCTACATCTTGTGTAACACGGGTTCCTGAACTGCTGCTTGGGTGAAGCTTCTCTGTCTCTGTTCCTCTGCACTCAGTGACAACTGATCCAACATTTGATGCTTTACCCGAATCAACATTGATATTTCTTGATTGCACCCGACTTTCATTCATCTTGATGTCACACTTAGGTTTGTCTTGTACTCTCTTTTCAATGTACTTCTTGAAATTACCCATGAGTTGGAGTAGTGTATCTCTGAACATGTCAACCTCAACTCCCGTGTAATTAGTAAAATACTTATTAGTCATTTGGTTCTTAGTGATTTGTGAATCAATGAACACTTGGAGTTGGTTGTTGATCACACAAATGGCAGCCATGGATCTTCCTTCAGAAAATTTTACTTCGTCAAGTTGTTGTTCAAGTTGGTCTAAATACAGAGTCATTTTGACTGTGAAAGTCTGAACATCTTGACCAAAGAGTGATGTGAATGCACGTTCGTAAGTGAATGCGCGTTTGTATCCTGTTAGGTATCCAGGTCGTTCAAAGAGAACCTTGAGATGTGATTGAAGAAGTCGAAAACATTCAATGCACCTTTCCTTTGCATTATCGGGCAATTTTTGCGGCTGATGAAATTCTCTCTCAGAAATGACAGAGTCTGAAGTGGTAGACATGATGTAAACGTGCACGGGATTTTACAATTCTATGATTTAAACCGAGAAATAGATTCTTTCGCAGGATTTTACAAAATCAAGAAGAAACCGTGAAATGATGCAACAGGACTTTAGTGATTGAGTGTGAGATGATAAACCTTGCAAGGTACAATTAGTTATCTAAGTCAAGTCACAACGAGTCAAATCACAATTAGTCAAATTGCAAGAATCAACTCGCAACGTCATATTGTAATTGGACAAGTTGCAACAACTCAAATTGCAACAATTCTCAAATCATAGAACTATTCAACTCGCAGCGTATAGTCACCTCACAACAACTTGATCAACTAGCAGTGAGTTATCAATTCGCACTAAGAGTCAACCACCAGTGAGTTATCAACAAGTTGTATGATTTGGTTCGGTTGATGCAAATTGTAATGTTGAAAAGTTTGGTCTAAAAACTTAAAACCTCAATAACTTCACTCAGGAGGTGATTTGGGCTTCAAAAAATTCATTTCACAACTTTGTGGTGAAGCCTCACAATATTCAGCCTGTTCCGGACGTTTTGACAGCTAATTCGCTGAAAACGAAGTTACGGTTCAAAAGTTATGGCCGTTTGAAGTTTTGACATAAAAAAGTCAACTTTGGTCAACTCGTTGAATGACCAACTCGCTGAATGCCAACTCTCTAGAATGGCAACTCGCTAAAAAAAGGTCAACTCAATAAACCAACTCGCTGAATAGGTCAACTCGCTAGATCAACTCGCTAGACCAACTCGCTGGAACCAACTCTCTGGAACCAACTCGCTAGAACCAACTCTCTGGAACCAACTCGCTAGAACCAACTCTCTACCAAGAACATGACAAAACTATCACTTTCTAGCGTTTTGTCTTCTTTTCCCTTTATAGTAAAAAGACAAATCACCACCCAATACACCACAAATCTCTAGAAATACTAACCAAATTATACACAACTCTCTACCAAGAACATTTACCAAGAGACAACTCTCTACCAAGAACATTTACCAAGAGACAACTCTCTACCAAGAAACTTTCATACTAACCCTCGAAATTGCCCAAGACTACCAATAAACATATGAAACAAACAATCTAAACACTAAACCAAGTTCTTATCATACATCTAATCAAGAAAGTACAACCATAAATCAATTCCAATCACCAACAAAATCAAACTATGGATTTTTTTCTTAAATACTATTCGAACCAATCACCATAAACATAAAAACCAAACTAAAATCCGAGTTCAAACAATCCCAAAGATCAAACCATGGCTCTTGATACCAATTGTAGGATATTCATAATTGTAACATGTATGGGTTATTGTGATTATGATTCGAATTAATAGAAGAAAAGTAGAGAGAGGAAGAGAGTTGGGAGAATTCCTAGAGAGAGAAAGAGATGAGAGAAAAGTGAGAAGGTTAGATTGAAATGAAAGGAAGCTCCAACCCTCTCCCTTGGGTGGGAGAGGGTATATATACTACAACTACTTGTGCTCCATGAAACGAGTTGTAGAGTGAGCTGACAGTGGGTAAAGACCCAACCCACTCTACGAATACTATTTACATATTAACCTACTATTAGCTAAATATTAAACTAACTATGAGCTATCATAATGCTATTACATCATTCGGGTGACCGAGTCTTCCATAGGAATATTTGTATTCCTAACAGGAAGCATGCAAAGCAAAGCAAAGCAGCGCAAGGGGCCTAAAGCTGAGGCAAAAAAAAAAAAGAAAAAGAAACGCAAGGGGCAAGAAAAGCAGGCAACCGTAGGGGAGAAACACAAAAACAAGGAAAGCAACGCACGGGGCCTAAACTAAGGCAAAGCACCTTGCCCACTAACGCCCAAAACAGCCTAAACCCACTAAACACCTAGCCAGTACTACCCGCCAATCCTAATTCTATCTCTCCATGCCTTCCAATCTGAGGTCATGTCCTCGGACAAGAGAAGCTCCTTCATATCAAGCTTAAGTCTATCTTCCCATGTGAGTTTGGGTCTACCCCTTCTTCTAACGCCATCGACTACAAGGGCTTCAACTCTTCTAACTGGCGCTGATTGTGGCCTCCTCCTGACATGACCGAACCACCTCAACCTACCTTCCCTCATCTTCATGATAATGTTCTCTATACCAAAAATCAGAAACCCTAAAAAAATCACAACACATACAATGATGGTGGGCGAGATTACATTGATCTGCATGGACAATTCCAAATGGATGACCGAAGACAACTTAATTACTTGGTTTATTAATCAAATCGAAGCTATTGAATTATACTGCGAAAGAAAACTCAAAGTACGTCTTCTTCTTAATTGTTTATTATTTGCTGCTGTTGAATTGTTATTATATACGGAGTACTATATATTACTTGCAGGCTCATCCGGATAACCTTGTTGGCATAGCTGCTGCTGCTGCTGCTGCTGCTACTGCTACTGCTACTGCTACTGCTACTGCTACTGCTACTACTACTACTACTACTACTACTACTACTACTACTACTACATGTTTATTTATTTTTTATTTTTTTATGATGTTTAACATAAGCAGCAAATTTCCAATAATAATTATCAGGTTTGTTTGTTTGTTTGTTACTCAGTCTTACCATCATCAATCCATCAACAACTAACCTTCTAGCGCTCAAACTTTGTAAGAGTTGTTGGTTGGATCACAAACATCAGGATAAAAGGATTGTTGTGTTTGCTGGAGGGTATGTTATTTATTATATTAGTTAGTTTATCCAATTATGTATGTTATCTTTTCTCTGATTGTTGTTGGCTTTCGATCAGTCCTTTGAATTTTGCTGACGAGCACTTGAAAGCAGTTGTCGAGCACTTAAAAGAAGATACAGGTGTAGTTGTTGATGTTGTTGACTTCTTTTCCGTGGTCAACCAATCTAAAGTGAAAAAACTTCTTAACTTGGTTAAGTATATGAATGAGCAGAATAATGATAAGAATAAAGAGGGCACCTATGTTCGTGTCGAGCCAGAGGAGGAGGGTTCTATCTCTGACCACCTATCAACTTCTTCAACCCTCCCTCCTCTTGTTGCAGAAGGTGGAAGAAGCCGCAAGAAAAAGAAACAGAAACGCCCCTTTCAATTCCTGGTTTCAACCAGGACAAAGAAACATAAGGAACAACCCGTTCTATTGGCTCATCCACTGATTGACAACTACTACTACAAGTGTTTGTGAAATGTTTAATGTTGCTCTTTCTTTCTTAAATAAAGGTTGAACCTGGTTTTGTATAACATGTACTCTTTGTTGTTTTGTGTTCCCGGACAAAAAAATGTTGTAACTATATTACTATCTACTTATTTTGGAGATTAATTATTGGAATATGTTTGTATCAACTGTCTACAACTTCTGTTGCTGTTATAGTGCAAGAAGAATCTGATTATTTCTTGCTCTATGTTCGTTATTAAGTTACTTCAAGTTTAGCTCATCTTGCTAGTAACTGTTTGTAGTTACCCCGATAATTATTGATTGAGTTCAACTTCTACTTTTGTTGTTGAAGTTGTTTTATATTATTTAATGCCTTTTTATTTATTTATTTTTTAATTTATGAATCAGGTTTTAGTTTGATTGTTAAAAAAATTGAAAATGAAAATAAAAAATAAAAAAATGGAGATGTATATCGACTTATTAATTACAACAAGTAGGTCGCTAAAGTAGTATATGAGAGAGAAAATTGAGGTATCAGTGGAGATTCCTTGGCCATCCACAATGGGTTTAGTTGGTATACGTGAAATGTCAGAAAAATAACTATACATGGCATTGATCTATAAAGCTCGTGTGTCTCTGAACAATCAAGCAATACACGTCTTTTTTATTACTTTTTTTAATAAAATATTAGATGTCCTTTCAAAACAACAAAACTAGTTTTTTTTTTTTTTTTCAAATGGTAAATTATAGTAATAACACAAATGTCACTTACATCAATGAGACTAAAGTTATGGACATTCTCAAACTGTAAGATACTAACACAAACTGATACAATACAACAGAAACAAGATTATCTCAGATAACACTAGACTGTTATCTCAGACATTATTCAATACTTCATCACATAACATATCATAACTCAGAGAACTGCAGGCAAAACTAGGTGTCCTTTTTATCACTTTTATTAATAAAGTATTGATATCCTTTTAAAATAGTACAGCTTCAATTTAAATTTGTAAATTTTATGGATTGTGTGAATTTTATGAATGGAAATGCAATGCTTAGGTGTCAATGTATTAACCTAAGAAAATTAGGTGCATTAAGGATGCCCTTATTACAACTAGTCTAAAGGAGGTGTTTCTTTTTATTTGTTACCTAAGAGAATTTAACTCATGTGGGACTCACCTCTATATAAGCTACTTAATGAGGAGAAACTTAAAAATTTTAGCTTGCGAATCTAAACAAACTAACAAAAATTGTAGGTTCTATTTAAAAAATTAATATTATTAAATTGATAGGTCCCACTGTCCCTTCCCATAAATTAAAAAAGAAACACCCCCAAGTGGATGGTATTTAACTATTTATAACTCTTAATTAAACTTTAGTTGCCACATAACAACCAATAGAACATTTAGCACCTGACCACTCAATAAGATGGTTAAGAGCATTGGGTACAGTGGTGCCGTGGATGTGATGCCGTGGGCAAAAAGTACTGCCACGTCAGCAAAAATGCTCCATGGCACCAGAAACGCGATGGCACCACATTCATGGGGTATCCGTTGGCACCAGAATTTCTGGTGCCGTCGGTCAATTTTTTTTTTTTTTACTTAAATTAAAATATATAAACTATAAATTAATTAAACTTCATTAATAATAAAAACAAACATTACAAATAAATAAAACACACATTGCAATAAAAAAAATACAAACTAATTAAGATACTTAAACATAAACTACGATTAAACTAAACTACGATTCAACTAAACTACAATTCAATAAAACGAATCATCCGACACGTAGCCCTCCTGACTCGAATAGGAGGCACTTGAATCATCCTCACTGGATGGCACAGGTGGAAGTCCATTTGCCCATCGCCATTCTGCTCGACGGTTTCGACGATCCTGTTTGGCTTTTGCTTGCTGCTCACAAGCTCTTGTTTCCCTTTCTTCCTCTGCTTCAACACGTAACAATTCTTGCATATTTTATTCTTCAAATTCTTCATCAGTCAACCCTCTCCAAATGGGTTGGTTTTTCACCGGTAGATTGTTCACCGTTTGATCGGGTTGTTGTTGGACAACATGTGGATTAGGCACCGGTTCATTATCCGGTGTGAATACCGGAAAGATGTCTTCCGGTGGAATGTTCACGGGTGCAGTTGCATTCAGATTCATGCTGGAGCTTGGGAATTGCTGGCCAAAGTCATGATCACTTGGGAATTGCTGGGAAAAATCACGGTGAGTGGGAAATTGTTGGGAGAAGTCACGGTGAGTTGGAAATTGTTGAGAGAAATCTTTGCGAGACATTGTTTAAGAGAAATGTTTGAAAATTATGTGTGAATTGAGTGAGAATTAAATGTGAAATGAAATGGTGTTAAATAAGCTCAAAAATCCCGCCCATTGATTTCAAATTTTGAATTTTAAACGTTTAAACATAATCCCGCCCATTCATTTCAAATTTTGAATTTTAAACGTTTATTAAAGAAAATCCCGCCCATTCATTTCAAATTTTGAATTTTAAACGTTTAAAAGAATCCCGCTTCTGCATCTGAATTTGAATTTTGAAAATTTTAAAAATCCCTTATAAATAACACACCATCTAATACTTTTCTTCACACATCTCTTCACCACTATCTAATACTTTTCTTCACACACCTCTGCACCACTATCTAATACTTTTCTTCACAATGAATAATCGTTGGTTAATGGAAGAAGAAGTCTTGCTAGCTATCGTATGGCTAGAAGTTCAAGAATCTACAGACCTTTTGAATGAACGTTCTTTTTGGAATGTCGTTACACGAAAGTTTAACGAGCAGACTAATGGTGTTCAACGTAATAAGAATAGTATTACGGCTCAATGGAATAGAATGAACATTGAATGTCGTAGATATAACGCTATTTACAAAGAGTTGCAGCGTACCAGTCAAGACACCAATCGTCTCACCAATGCAAACCGAATTTATTATGAACGCTATGGGAGAGAGCTACATTACCCACAAGTGTGGTTCACTCTGAGAAACACAAGGGCATGGGACAGATACGATGAGTAATGATCTTTTATGTTAAGTATTCCGCTTCGTTTCTTTCTGTTTTTCGTATCGTGATTAGTTGTTTCCTGTATCGTTTGTAACCATGTTAACTTTGTATGGTGTTTATGTAATGTTTACGTTTTTATTAATGAAATTAATGTTTTATTAAGTTTTTAGTTTATTTATTTATTTACTTATTTTGAAATCTTATAAAAGAACTATATTAACTTTACAAGTTATTTAACTATGCTCTCATTTTTACAAAAGGATCACAAATTCAAGCCAAAAATTCAAGCCACCACCGGTACGGTGCGCCGTCGGTTTTGCTTGGCTGGTGGTGATGGCGCGAGCCACCACGCATGCGTACCCCATGCTCTAAAGAAATACAACCAAAGTAAATATCCCCATGAACCAACAAGCTGATAGCTCAAAAGGACCTACCAACAAAGTTGTCCTCACATCTTTTTATATAATAAAGCAAAACCCCTATTGGGAATTTTCCATTTCAAAAAAATCAATTCATACATTATTTAGTAATAATTGTATTAAAAAAAAATATTATTTTCTTATTAGATAACATTTTATATTTATCCACAACACAAGTAGAAGATAAATACAAAAAATATAGATAAGATACAATTAACACAAGTAGAAGATAAATACAAAAAATATAGATAATATGCAATTAATAATAGGATTAAATTTTTTAAATAATTATCTTTAATAATAAAAAACTATAATTAAAATCATAAATCAAACAAAGATTAAATTATTTGTTTTTTAATAAATAAAAATATATGATTCAAAAAATTTAAAAAAACCTGTGCTTGCGCGGGAATTATAACTAGTACATTGAATAGACAAACCATCTGATTATTATAATGTTAAATAAATTTATCATGTCCTTTACAATTTGAACAAAACTTGGATAAGCTGTTAACACATGACAGTTAACTTTTAATTTGGTCATAAACTTTAAATGAAGTTATCTCAAGCTCATCACATAAAAGAAAATACAAGGCAATCGACAAATGGTTCAAACCAGCACATTTGGTGATGATAAGCCATTGTCTTCTCAACTTTTGTGCAATTGCATAAAGATTCTGGAGGAGGAATATGTCTGTACATTTGGAAAAAGGCGATCTTTTGCTTACAATCATAGATAATTTAGGAATGCTTATTCTCGTAGACCAATGATCAACTCGCAAGCTAACACTCCTTGTGTATTGGTGTCTAAAAGAGCATAAAAAATTGCAAACTAAAAGAGCGAACATAAAGTCTCAGATTGATAAAGTTGCCTCTTGTCTTCTACCAGAATCTTCATGTTCAACCTATCAAATCAACAAGTTAACAGACATACATTACAATCTTGGAAATAATAAATGGGTCGATTTGGGTAATGTTTCATCTCAAACAAAATGGGTCAAAAAGGTTGAAAATAGCCAAAAAGTTTTTTTTTATCATATACTACTATTTAACACTTGGTAAAAACTAAATAACTGGGAAAAAAAGTTTTATGCATGTTCCAAAATGATCCATTTTGATCTACACCAAGATTCAGATTATTAACATCAGTTTAAATGAATGTGGTTAAATCTGAAGATGTTATAAGCATCTATAACATAAACAAAATCATATCGGGTTTGATGTACCTCAACAAGTACTCTTCCTCTCTTTTTGGCATCTTTCTCTTTCTTCTTTAGATTATATTTAGAATCTGCCCTTCCCCTCTTTCGATTCACATCCACCGCCTCTTCATCATCATCACTACCGACTGCCATATACCATTAATATGTTATTACCCATTATTCCAATATATAACGCATACAATTAACATTAAGCATTTTCATTATTCCTTATCTTTTGCAATGAGAAAATATACTGTGATACTGTTAGAAAACTGAGACTCGACACAAAAGATGAAGAATAAAAAAATTCAGGTAAAGATGTCAAAAAAGATAAAATACACAGACATCGATAAGAATCTTACTATCATCATCATCATCTAAGCCATATCCTTTTGTTGTACGACCATAGTCTTCAAACTCAAATTCCTCATCATAATCACCTTCAACATATTCTACCTGTTTAACATAAAAAGTCGAAATTCCCAGAATCAAAACTTCAATGATAAGAAAAGATATTAAATGCTTCCATATTGACATCTATATACAGATACCTCATACTCATGAATTTTATCTATGATTGGTTTCGAGATCTCAGGATCCATTCTGGCTATTAGACGTGCAATCACCTCCTTCTCAATATTCTATACAATGATAATTCTTGTTAGAGCTGTGAAAATGTGCATTATTATAGAACCGGAGCAAAAGCGGCAAAAAAAAGGTAACCTTATCCACTTGAGGTGCAGGTTTTGCCTTTGGTTTCGTGATCTCAGGATCCTCTCTGGCTATTAGACGTGCAATCAACTCCTTCTCAATATTCTATACAATGATATGTCTTGTTAGAGCTGTGAAAATGTGCATTAATATAGAACCGGAGCAAAAGCGGTTAAAAAAAGTAACCTTTTCCACTCGAGCTGCAGTTTCTGCCTTTTCCTCTCTTCTAGATTCTCTCTTAATTTCTTTTCTAGGAAGTGTCATTACCTTCTCCCTATAAAAGAACAAATACAGCTAGAAATCATTAAGATAGTCAAATCATACAATACAAATACAATATACAGCAATATTAATTATAAATATCATTTTAACCTTGTTTTAAGGGCAAGCTTCCTCATGCGTATCCTCATCTGTGTCATTTTAGTTAACCGTTGCTTTGTCTTATGCACGAGGAACTTTGGCCAATGCATCTGTTAATTCAGATTACAATATACATATTATTTATTACATTTTGAAATTCGAGTATCTCCATGTAATATTCTGAGGAAGCTAAGAAGGTTGTATACCAGATTTTGGTCGATAATTTCGAGCGCCTGTTCATAATTGTGTGGCAACTTAATTCTTTCCCACAGCTTGTTTGGCATATGAGCTCTCTCTACGGTTTTCATATACAGATAAAACACTCCTGCAACAAATTAGGCATTCAAAAGCATATATAAACAGGAGGCATGAACATGTTGACATGCAAAATAATAAAATGAGCATGGTAGACTAACGGTGCCGAATGGCACATTTCCAGTACCAGTATTACCCATGCAATACCAAGAGTTTGGAAAAAAATAAAAATAATAAAAAAAATAAAATAAAATAAAAATAAAAATAAAAATAAAAAATAAAAATCAGCACATCTTTATACACTCATCTTATAAACATTAGAATTTTTTACAGCACAACATTATAATTTATACACTCCTATTGGTATTCCATATACAGATTGTTGCCACACCAAACCTGTTGGGTAGACCTATCTGTTTGTCCTGGCATATATATGAATTTCACAATTAACTAATATATCAAATGATAACAGAAACCGCTTTACCATATACTTCCACCAATTTCTAAAACTTATGACCTATTTCTTTTCAGATATTTTGTAGTTTTACCAAGCAAAACTTTTCACAAAATTGTATGAAATTAAAAATCAGAAGTCACACATGTGCGTTTGGTATAAGTTCCCTACATTACTTGAGTTACACATTCGAAAATTATTCTAACACACACGTGTTTGCAATCCTTGCCTTGTCTTTAGAAAATCACACCTCATAATTTCTTCATCATACGTACATATCATAGTTGTGCAGTTTTATTTGGTTTTACTTATCTGCTTTTCTAAAACTACAGTTTTGAAATTTAGGGTTTAAGCCCATATGAATATATGATTGTGTTATTGAAAACCATTCAAGCTTGATCTATAATACTCGGTACATTTCGGTATCTTATACTGAATATACCAAAAGTTTTTCGGCCAAAAAAATACTACCGAATAGGGTCCGGTCGGTATTTTTAGGAAGGTATTGGTACATTGGGGTTATGCTCAACGTGATGTAAAATTAACCAAAAAAGTTTTTGTAACACGATTCAAACCAGCATCAACTTCACCATTAACACAAATATAAAATATAATATGATATGCAACGTACGGGCAAACAGATTCGGGTCCAAAGCAAATATATTATAAGAGCTCAACATCACAATAGATATCTAACAATATGCTAAAAAAATACCTTCATGGTTACGGATGGTGGCATAACGACTATTTGCAAGTGGGCACGAGCTCCGGTTACAAACTCCGGTCACATTGTAAGGGTTTTGACAAAAGATTCCAGCTGTAATTCTGTCATAACATAAAGCATTAAAGCATAAACAAAATGCACTAACAATATAGAAAAACAAGATTTTCTTCTGATAAATATGACATTTTGACTGCTACTAAGAAAACCAAAATCATTTGTCATGCATTAATTGCAGTTTCTGCTGATATATCAAGTATCAGGTACCACATAATACAAATTAATAAGAATAACTCAAAGACTACTCACTTAGACATATAACTGCAATGCTTATGCCTGAGAACCTGCCATATAACCTCATCGTTCTGCATTTTGTACCACCTATTTCAAATCCCACCTGTCCAAACATCAAAAATCTAAGATTTAACTTTTACAAACTACAATATAAAAAATGATATCTTTCCTGTATGTACTGAGGTGGTGAGCACAGCATTAAAGAGCATTTAGCGTTTATAATTAAAAGTTCGTCTGACAACGATTGTTAAATGCTTAGTTTTCTTCTAAAAATATGTCAAACACTTTTATAAAGCAAACAACTAGTCGATCCTACTGCTGCTACTTAATTTGTCAAACATACAAGTATTCTTGAAAATGGTAGTTGATTTTTTTATTTTTTATTTATTTATTTATTTATTTATTTTTTTAAAGCAAAGTTACTGGAAAAACATTAAGTGTTAAATAAATTTTAAGCAGTATTTTTATTGAAAAAAAAATATAAAATTATATAACCTAATAACAAAAAGCACTGTTTTTAGAACTATTAAACATGCACCCACTTAATCTTTAACAAATCTAACCATAAAATTAAAATCTATCATAAAGAGCTAAATAGTATAAAAGTAAAAAGTGGGTTTAAAAGAAATCGATAGTTTACCTTTTGTAAATATTTAGATAGTGGTGATGGTGGTGACTACAGAGATCGGTGAGGTTTTAGGAGAATGACGTAATATGGCGTTTAGGGTTTTAGCTTAAATATTTATTTAGATTTATATACAAGTTATTGTAATTTTTTGTAAAAAAGACACAACGGTTTTATATATTGGTATTTGACATAAAAGGTTTTTGTTTTTTATTTGTGGCACTAAAGTTCAAAACTTACCTCTAACGTATCTATGGTTTAATAATCCACTCATTTGAGGTTAACTCTTTCCTACAACTCTGTGTAACGATGACCGCGTTTACAATCGGCAATCAAGTGTCATATCAGATTCTCTTTTTACCACCAAAAACCAAGTTGTGGGGGTGTAATAAGGGACGATCGAGTTGTGGGGATAACGCATTGTCCAACCCCAATACACCCACTCTAATAGTTCTTGTGATAGTCATGTTGAAGTAAAATATTGCTTCTACTTCAGACAAGCGGATTGGATCCTCCGGACTATGACTGGTCCTTCGGATTCAGGGTGGTTCTTGCTTGTAGTACGTCCTTCGGATATCTACAAAACAGATACGTCCGTTAGTCTCGCCCCGGGAGTATATCCCAGGACCAACCTCCGGCGTGAGAGTAAGTATATGTTCTTAGAGAGAGAAAGTATAAGCAAAGTTTAGAGAGTGAGAGAATTAGTTAACCTTAAATGAAGATTTCTCCTGTATTTATAGGCTGCTCATATGGAGTGCCAGGCTGGTTTGTACTTAATCTCTTAGTATTTACTAGTTTATGCTCCACTACCATGTACTTGCTTGTACTTATCTGTACTTTGGTTCGTGGACGAAGGGTTCGGTTCATGCGGATATAAGGATCCGGAAGGCATATACTTGTACCCTTCGGATATTGGTCTGTTCTGTTTGGATATGTTTGAATACGTTCTGTCTGATGTGGATCCGGAAGGTATATACACCGTACGACATGTGTCCGGAGGGTACATACGCCAATAGTGGCCATGTAGGTAGGGGAAACACAACTCCAAATCGACACAAAATCTCACTTTTGGTCCAATTTTCAAAACACGGAGATTCCAGTCCAATAGTTTGAGTTTTGTTCCACTTTTGGTCCAATTTTAAACAGAGTTAGTTTAGTCATTAAGTCTAATTGTAACGTGGCAATATTAGTCCTTTAACCTAACGGTCGTTTGCAACATTCGTCCTTTATACCAAAGATCGTTTGTAATGTTTGCACCGTTAGTCGTTTCAATTAGTTAGTCTTTTAAAAAAAATCGAAAAAAATTCTAAAAAAATGCTTTTTTTTTGGAAATTTTTTTTCCAAACAAATAATTTGAAAAAAAAATCTAATAAAAAATTTTAAAGAAATTTCAAAAAAAAAATTATTTGGCGAAAAAAAAAATTTTCCAAAAAAAAAAATTGAAAAAAATAATTTCTAATAAAATTTATTGTTAAAAAATTAGAAAAAAATATATTTTTTTAGAAATGTTTTTTCTTAAACAAATTTTTTTTGAATTATTTTTTTTGGAAAAAAAAAATTCGTCAAAAAATTATTTTTTTAGAATTTTTTAAGAAAAATTTTTATTTGAATTTTTTTTCAAATTATTTTTTTTGGAAAAAAAAATAAAAAATCATATTTTTAGAATTTTTTTCTAATTGTTGTTTAAAAGACTAACTAACTGAAACGACTAACAGTGCAAACATTCTAACGATCTTTGGTATAAAGGACGAACGTTAGGTTAAAGGACTAATGTTGCCATTTTACAATTAGACTTAACGACTAAACTAACTCTGTTAGAAAATTAAACCAAAAGTGAAACAAAACTCAAACTATTGGACTGGAATCTCACGTGTTTTGAAAATTGGACCAAAAATGAGATTTTGATAGAACCACAAGGACCAAAAATGTAGTTAACTCATAAGTTTGGGTTGTGTTCAGGTTAACCCATCCAACCTTTGGGTTGAGGATGGTTAAACAGGTTGACCCGCCAACTTGTTTAACCCGTGTAACATGCCTACTAGTTTTGGTAAATGGGTTAAATATGTCAACCTCAAGCCCATTCAGCCTATTTATAATGTATAACTAGTTTAACCCGTCAAGCCATATAAATAAAATGGGTTCATGTTGGGTTTAATGGAAACACAACTGACCAATTATTTAATTGGGCCATATTCGGGTTAGAGCTCTTTGACTCGCCAACGCAAACTCAACCCGGATTGCCACCCATACTTATAGGTAGAGGTAGGGGTGTAAAAAAAAAACCCGACTTGATCCGAACCCGATACCACCCATACTTGTAGGTAGAGGTAGGGGTGTATCTTTTTTGCATCATCTATTTAAATGAGTACAAATAGGCAATTATATTACATTTTGCTCATTTTTAGGTTGACCCAAACCCGAATGGACCCGAGCTGAGTAGACCCGACCAGAATTGACACGAACCGACTAACGAGAATTCAAATAAGGTCGAGTTCGGGTATGTTATTTTTAGCCTTGATCCGTCTTGACCCGACCCGATTAACACCTCTTGGTAGAGATGTTTATCGGCTCGGGATGATCAGGTTGGGTCCATTTGGGTTCGTGTTAACCAAGTATGAGTAAAATGATCATACACGTACCCGACCCTATTTGGAGGTTGGGTTATTCGGGTTCAGGTCAATTCGGGTCGGGTTCATTCGAGCTCGCGTCAATCCGAATATAAGTACAACACAAATAATTTACAACTTTATCATTTGACGGTGGTTATCAGTTCACCTTAAACTAATACATATCATATGCGAAGTGATTGCCTATGGCTAATGAGCTGTGGTTTGTGGGTGACAACGTAATGTTGATGATCAACTTCAAATGTATGTATGTTTCATGGAAACTTTGACAACTTTTAGTCCCACATGGAAAAGAAAATATACTAGCTAATATACTACAATATGTGCAGACAATTCGTGTTTGGATTAATATCAAGTTTCACGGAGAGAAATGTTGCCTCTTAGGCAAAGAGGTGATGTCTGAATTCGTGGAAAATGAACATAAATTCTAGACTTTTTTATAGTTATCGAAATTTTTAAAGTGGTGATATTTAGGCCTAACAATGAGACCTAATATTAGACCTACACCATTAATTTTTTGACAAATGTAATTCACTTTTTCTCTTTCATCATTTCTCACCAATCAAATTTTCAAATCAACCAATCACATCTTTAGGTCTAATTTTAGGTGTAGGTTTTAGGCATCCAAATCATTTT
>JARVZY010003864.1:0-25510 GCA_030686995.1 Artemisia argyi
GTCAAGATAGGCATGCGAAATCTGCAGGCTCCACCTTGAGGGGGAGTATTAAAAATATGTTAATTTGAAGACATATTACTCTCCTTGTTTTCCTCTCAATCAAAGATCCATCCTTATCTCCACCCATTGACAGCCGATTACAATTGTCACCCATTTATTAGTTTTCTTTTTGAGCATTATGTGTTGCCTATTTAGGCTTGTAAACTTCGTGTAACCATGTATCAAGTGTGTGATAATATACACAAAAGCTTTGATCAGATCCTTTACATACAAAAGATACACTACTACTACAAATGATTTAAACATTGATAACATTGATTTTACCTTTACTTGCACCCACTACAAGAAACAGGAGAACAGGCGACGACACGATCCCGTCGACACATTGTCGTCAGGACAATGAAGAAAACGACAAAAAAAAATGATTGACCGAGGCTAAACGCGTTGAATTTTTCGGGCTAATATTCTCCCGTCGACCTGTCGAAGGGACCATATTGGTCCAACTTTTCGACCTCAATAATTGCCAAAACTTAAGCGGGAATTTTGCCCGCCAATTTGCTCCCGTCGACATGTCGACAAGAGCGTATTAATAAATAATAAAAGCGTATTTAACGTGGGATTAACGTTAATTACTTTGTTTACTCTAATCGTCCCGTCGACATGTCGATGGGATCAGTTTAGCCACAATAATTATTGTAAATACTATCCAATAGTATAACGTCGGACCACCAAAACCTTTGACTGGAAAACCATGTGGGACCCACGTTGTCGACGGGCATTGTCGACGGGATAGTGGTTGCCGACGAGGCACTCTCGATAAACTGGCGCCGACGTCATGTCGACGGGAATGTATGATGCCGACGTCATGACGTCGGCATGGTGGCAAAAATGTCGCCTGGAAATGATCATACTAGTGACTTTCTTGTAGCGACAAGAGGAGGAGAAACCAACCAAAGCATCAAAGTAAGCAATGCTTATCAATGAACTTCAAAGAGATCTAGCTCTTATAGAAAAATGTATCAGCATCCAACAACATTCTATAAGTTACAAATCAAACAACAAAATAATTCATTAAAAGTCAACACCAGCATTTAAATGATTCAACCTCTCTATCCGTCCCATATGGTTCTTGAAAATTTCCATCATAGCTTCGCAATATGCAGCCTCTTCTTTCTCCTCAAAATCAGCACCAACACTCTTCCAAAAACTATCATACTCATCTTCCGGAAGATTATTGCTTTCCATAAAAAAAAGAGTCACGCCCTTCATCACATACCCTAAAACTGGCAACTCCAGCAAAGGAACATAACGCCTACTCACCCTACAACCAAATTCTAGTATCATATAACCTGATTCAGAGGGCCGGTGAAGTTAAGTCGTTCCTCATCTCAGTAACTTTTACCCCACTAGCAGAAACCCTCCACCTTTTATCGCAATCCATAATGGAAACCATTTCCACCAATGGGATATTTTTAATGCTGCACAATAACATAAGGAGCCTCGTCATTGCTGTCATTAAACATGACACTGCAACACAATGTTTCCTCCCTCTCAACTCCATATCTTCTTCCTCTTCTTCTTGTTCTTGGCCATTCGCATTCATGTATACTTCCTTGTTATGGTAAATTGTATCCGGTAACAGACATATAAATGAATCAAGCTTGTTCCCAAACTTAATTTTCCATTTGAACAGAAAAGGATACTCACGGGGAGGAGGAATTTGGATACATAAAGACTTTAATCCTCCAAACTTCCTCAAAGACTGAATTGCAGATAAAAAGGGATTGAACGAAGTGCATTTAGTGATGAAGGAAATGGTGTCCACTTTAGTGATAATTTGGAAGAAACGTTTAGAAACAGGTTTACAAGAACATAAGAATTTCAAATCGATTAATTTGTTTAAAATTTGGTGAAGAATGTCATCTGGTAAAGCTTCGAATGAAGAAGAATCATCTTCTAAGTGAGCTTTCTCAACGCTCTTCATGATTCAGATGAGGATGATATCATATCAATGCTTTGTTACCATTATCTGTACAATGTTTATGTAGCGTCTGTAAATGTTTGACAGATTCTGTACTTTTATTAACAACAAGTTGCTGATATATGTTTACAGAATTGAAAAATAGAATTGATAAGTGAAAGTAGAATTGGAAAGGCTAGAGTGATATATTACTAGCACTACATTTGCTTGTATTTATAGGCATACAAGACTTAGTACATAGACTTTACTTTGCTTCTAAGTATTCTTAGTAAGCAATTACTTAATAGCTAAGACTACTAGATATTTAAGTATTCTTCACAAGTAAGAATACTTCTTAGCTAAGGATACTAAATATCTAATATCCTTAAGAGGTAAGGATACTTAATGTCTAAGGTTCCTTAGTAATTAAGGTTCCTTACAAGTGAAGTATCCTTCATGACTAAGATTACAAAATATCTTGTAAACATAATACTATTTTAAAACAAACAATCTTAGAAACTTTAACACTCCTCCTTAAGATTGTTGTTGGAAGTCATAAGCTAAGCCTTGAAGTAATTTAGCCGATAATTGACTTTGTAAGCATATCTGCGAGTTGAGTTTCAAATGTGCAATACTTCAGCTTGACTTCTCCATTCTTCTCAGCTTCTCGAATGGCATGATACTTGACATTGATATGCTTTGATTTTCCATGTTGCACTGGATTTTCTATTGAACTCCTCCTCAATTTATGATTCAGATAATGAGAATCAATCTTAGCAAACCACGCCCTTGGTGCTTGCTTAGGACCATAGAGTGCCTTGTAGGGTTGACAAACTTTTTCATCTTGTCCTACTTCCAAACCTTGAGGTTGTTTTACATAAATCTCCTCCTCAAGTTCGGCTTTCATTGCATCAATCCATTCAAAATGTTTGGAGGCATCCATGTAGATTTTAGGTTCAATAACCGAGTTACAAGACTCGTGAACATCAACAAGCGGTCTTGTTCTTAACACATTAGTGTCATTTGTATCTTTGATATCAAATTCAGGAGTTTCAATTTCACTAATGGGAGGCATATCTCTCACCAGTTTAGTGGTATTCATCTTCATACTATCATCTTCAGTAATACTAAAAACACTAGCATTTGCAATATCAAGCTTCAAGTAACAGCTATCATTTACCATATCAAGGATAGCTATTTTAGAATCGCGAGAATTAGTGATAACGCACCGCGAGTCTTTCTTAAAATTAGAACCATAGCCGTTCTTTATCATTTGTGGCACGCTTAACATACTTCGTTCAAGTTCAGGCACATATAGAACTCTAGAAATATATTTGGTACCTTTCTTTGTGTTGATAGCTATAGTACCTCTTCCTTTTGCTCGAGTATAATGTCCATCTTCCAGCTTCACTCTTGGGTTGTCTTTGGTGTCGAGACTAATAAAGAAATATCCTTCCGGAGTCATATGACTTGTGCATCCACTATCCATAAGCCATGTTAGGCTATTTGGATGTTCATCAAGATACGACGCCATGAATAAATACTCATGATCAACCTGCTCCTCCTCGGAAACATTTGCTTGCGGAAATCCTTGTGTGTTGTTGAAAGCTTTCTTTGCTCTACAATACTTCTCGAAATGCCCAAATTTGTTGCAAAAATTGCACTTGAGGTTTGGTTTATCTTTAAACCAACAATCAACTTCTTGATGGTTCGTGTTTTGACAAATATTACATGGAGGAAAAATACCTTTCACGGATGTTGAAGAAGAGTTTTGTGAGGTAGAGCCTTTGTTACTTCTAGGAGATGCTCGAAAAGCACCTTCAACTTTCTCATCTGATCTAATAGAGACTCTTTGCTCTTGCGCTTGGAGTTTACTAGTTAGTTCAGAAATAGTAAGCGTATTGAGGTCACATGGCTCTTCTATGACAAAAATTTTTGCTTCAAACTTTGAAGGAATGCTAATCATCATCTTCTCCACTACTTTCTGGTCTTTCACAACTTCTCCATGAAGTCTCATTTGATTAACCACATCCATCATCCTTGATGAGTAATCTTTCACCAATTTGTCGTCTTTCGTTCTTAATAATTCAAACTCTCTTTTAAGAGTTAATAATTTGACAGCTTTTACTCTATCAGTACCTTCAAAGGTTTCTTGGAGTTTATCCCACACAGCTTTTGGTGTCTCCAAGTCCATTATAGAGGTGAAAATTTGATCGGCGATACATGAATGCAAACAGGTTAGTGCCTTGTCCTTCTTTAGCGACTCAGTCTCGAAAATTCTTAACTGAGCAACTGTCGCATTATCTCCAAGTGTCAGAGGACTTTCATCAGTCTCTACAACCTTCCATAAACCTTGAGATTTCAAATATGTTTTCATTTTTACTGCCCAAATGTGATAATGCACTCTAGAAAATATTGGAATTGCAGGAGCAGTAGATGCACTAGATGCCATGTCTAGGCTGAATTTTGGTTGAATCTCGATGGTGTTTCACTCAAGTAATAGCAACCCCTTAAGAAAAGAAGCTCTGATACCACTTTAAATGTTTGACAGATTCTGTACTTTTATTAACAACAAGTTGCTGATATATGTTTACAGAATTGAAAAATAGAATTGATAAGTGAAAGTAGAATTGGAAAGGCTAGAGTGATATATTACTAACACTACATTTGCTTGTATTTATAGGCATATAAGACTTAGTACATAGACTTTACTTTGCTTCTAAGTATTCTTAGTAAGCAATTACTCAATAGCTAAGACTACTAGATATTTAAGTATTCTTCACAAGTAAGAATACTTCTTAGCTAAGGATACTAAAAATCTAATATCCTTAAGAGGTAAGGATACTTAATGTCTAAGGTTCCTTAGTAATTAAGGTTCCTTACAAGTGAAGTATCCTTCATGACTAAGATTACAAAATATCTTGTAAACATAATACTATTTTAAAACAAACAATCTTAGAAACTTTAACAGTGTCACCTGAACCACAAGCAATTTGAAAGCATACTCTAACAAAGAAAAACAATTGCAGGAGAGGATAAGATGGGATATTTGAACCATTAATAGACAAACTTCTTTTCCATTTTTAAATTATTTAACAATCAATATATCAGTTGGTTTTCTATTAGTTAGTGTCGCCCTGAGAGTAACTTACTTTCTATAACTGGTCACTTATAAGATGAATACTTAATACAAACAGATAGTCAAGTTATCCAAACAAGATATATTTCACCATAAGGTAGATCTGCAATGTAGAATCCAGAAAGAAAAAAATAATAATAATAATAAAAAAAATCTGATTTCAATATACGCAATCTCAGAGTGCTTATACGCACTTTTCCCTTTAGTTAAGAAATGCATTAATCTCTGTTGATCACCCAAAATGGAATAAACTCTCAGCTTCTGTTTTGTATAAAACCTCGTGAATTAACTTATTCAAGAAATACATATTTTCATTTCACATAAATTTACTAAACTAAGTAAGAAAACAGACCTACATTCACAGAGAGGCAAAGCTGATTGACAGGCAACAACAGCTTTCCGTAAAATTTTGGTTTTTAGTACGATGTGTCTAATATAAACGCACACTGGATTGATATTTGATTTGGCTTACAAAACGCTTATATAGATTTTTGTAAGAAAATACGTTACTTAACTACCACTTGAAAATAATACAATCAATGAGATATTGAAACATTGTTATCACGCTTTTTGTGTTATTTCACTTGTTGTTCAACTTTACGAAACGTTTCACGAAAGAGTCTTATTAATTAACTTGTAAATATGCTTTTGTTTTGGATCACCTTTTTTTAATTGGTCTAACATATATGCCATGTGAGTAACAGGTGCTTGAAAGCAGAGAAAGATTCTCAACTACTAATCGTAATATACTCATGACATAAAGATGCAAGTAAAGGTAGGTAGAAGTTTTATATACTTTTCATTTCTACGTACTAGCGGAAGTTAGAGTAGGTTTGATGTTTAAGGTTTCAACCGATTTGGGCATTCATCAAAATTTTTATTCTCAAGGGCTAGTGAAGTGATGTAAAATGTGTTTCACCAGTTGTTACACGAAATTACCTAAGGGTCACGTTAGAGTGTATAACTAAACTTCATAACCGGAACCTGTTTAACTAAACTTCATAATGGAAACCTGAGGGGGAATAGCACACGTAATTGTTGTTGGCTGGTTAACCAATTGTTATAATCCTATTTCTTTTACTTGTTTCTGTTGTAACAAGAAATATAGAAAACTTAAGGAGTTCTTATTATCTAATGTCCTTTAAATCATTACGAATAACCACTATTATCAGCTAAGCATAGATTGCTGCCATCAGTGGATAAGACATATATGGTATCCTATGGTGTACACAAGAATATGTATGGCTAACAAAGAACAAATAAATGGAAACTTAATTGCAAATAATGTACTGTTTTTAGGTCGAGAGTAGTGATCCACTTGTCCCTCTGTTCTTGAAAATCTCCACCGTAGCTTCACCATATCATCATTCAAGTTAATGCTCATAAAACTATCATCCATACCACATATGAAGAGAGTTGCCACTTTCATCGCATACCGTGAAACTGGCAAATCCAACAACGGGGCATTACACCAAGTCACTTTCTTGTATCACGTCACATTTATCAGCCTTTGTTCAATAGTTTCATGTGATGAACGTAGTACCTCAGGAATCTTTCCACCACCAAAAGAAATTGTCGTTTCCATAATGGAAAGATCATTAATGTAATCCAACAACATCCAACGTTTATCAAGAGAATTTGTTAAACAATTTACTGCAATGTCGCGTTTCTTTTCACTTAATTCAATCTTCTTATTACTCCGAAACATTTTTCATGTAATGCAAATAAATACGAACAGGAGCACGACTGCACGAGGTTTTAAAGGTAAAGGTTTCTTAATAGGGGAGACTAACATACTACACATAAGATAAAGGGGTTTAAACAGTGTCATTTATCAATGACCAGAACAGCTTATTAGGAAGTCTGGGATCAGAGGTGCTTGGATCTAAATTTCGATGGTCTATATAAGGAGCAGATAGATAAATGGTGTCCACTTGGACAATCTGGTTAAAACGCTTGGAAACAAGTTTGCATAACCATATTGTGTTTTCAAATCTATTAATTTGCTTAAAGCTTGTAATACCATTGCATATCACACCCTAAAACCTTAGACCATTGACTTTTGACCCTTGCTACCTTGAACCAGATACACAAACCCCTTGCTGCACCACTACCGAAACCAATGAGTTGCATAACGAACTACATAACTGGCCAAAAATTATGAACTCCACCCAACCAGCCCGAACCACAAAGCCATGGCCCTAAAACCGGCCGTAACATAAAACTTGAACCATTACCCAAATCCGTCCTGTCTTGTTTTAAGCTTACCAAAGAGATAATCAACCTATTTAAAACAAGCTATTTCACCCTAATGCCCTTTTTCTTTAACTAAAATTTGCAATGAAAATAGAAACTATATGCTACTACCACCACGGATTAACTGGGATTTAGGTAACATCTAAGAGAAGTAGTTCTTAAACACAATAACAGCATGAAACAACAATCTTTAAGCTAAAATTTAAAACACTTTCAAACAGAAAACTAACAACAAGATGATTCATACTTTGGCACGGTTTCCGGAGCTCATTAAGCACTTGATAGAATCCCTATCCTTTTTTAAAATCGCCATAGCTTCACAATACACAACATCTTCAAAATCATCGGATGTCCCCGAAGGGATAACATCTTCATAATCATCATCATCATCACTATACACGGTATTATACGAGTACTTATCATCATCATTATCATGTGGGACATCATTCAACTTCAGTAAAATTAAAGATACCCCCTTGTTGGCGTATGTGTCCGGACGGTGGCTGTCCGGACGATTATCCGAATGGTATCAACCGAAGGATTTAAGACGGAGTGCACACATATGGCATAAACTGAAGAGCATACAAGGTACACGAAATTATCCGAGACAGAGCCTTACCCAGAGGAAAATGGTACAGACCGCCGCCAAAGCCGCCATCCCAGATTTCCTGGGATCTAGTCGTACACATATCCTGACAGCTACCTACAAAGCTAGGCGTAGCCCGGATCGCTTGGTCCCAAGGACAACAGGTAACCTAGTGGGGGTAGTATAAATACCCTCACCTCATTTAATACAGGTAACTAACACACACATACTGCATTTACTCCCACTCTCTCCCTTATTATCCTTATCACATTTACTTACTCTCACACCGGAGGTGGGTCCTGGAATAACACCCGGGGCGAGCCTAACGTGTGCTACTTGTGTGCAGGACTCAACACCTATCCGAAGTATTCCACACCTAACCGAAGGTCTATAGTGAAGAAGGACCTACCCACGGGGTTTTACCTTAACAAATTGGCGCCATCCGTGAGACCTGTTATCCATTCTACCTGAGAAAAATGACTGGTCCTCCTCCTCCACCCTTCCATACCCCACATTCTTCAGCCGGAGGGAGTGGACCAAACACCAACCAAGATAACACAAACAACCATAACAACCCAGAGAATGATTCCCCAAATCTTCAAGAGTTAATTCTTGGGCAAATGGCATCCCTGACCGAACTGATTAGGAAGCACAATGCTCTAGGGGAAAATGTGCTCAGGCCGATACGTTTGGACTTTGGGGATGAGGGAAATGAAGTCGTCCGGAGGGATAAGGTAGTTGAAGTGGACGAAGACTTAAGCAAACCATTCAACGAGGTGTCACGATCACCGTTTACTAGCCGAATAGTGGAGTTTTCCGGAGAGAAGTACATAATGCCTCTAAATATGAGGTTTTATGATGGATCCACAGACCCGAACGACCATCTCACGCGGTTTACGGGGGCAGCGAACCAAGGGCAATGGCCGATGCCAACTTGGTGTCGTATGTTTCAGCAGACCTTAGACGGCGCGGCCGGAGGATGGTTCGAGCAATTGGAGGCCGGTAGCATCAACAGCTGGGATGAGTTAAGAGAACAATTTTCTACTCGATTTGCTCTTCAAAGGAAATGTAGCAAAGATCCAACGGAGATTACCAAGATCGTTAGGAGAGCCCACGAGTCGTTGGCGGACTTTAAAGAAAGATGGACCGATGAAGCCAGTTACATCAGCGGAGTACCGGAGATCATGCGCATTTCGGCTTTCATGAATGCTCATAAATGCCCAGCATGGGCAAAGAAATTTTCGGACATGGTACCTCGTTCAGTAACAGAAATGTTTGCTAGGGTAGATGACTTCATCAAGGCAGAAGACGCATACCGAAGCATGGAGTTGCCCCGAGGGGAAGGGTTCGAAGCAAATAGGAAGAGGGGTTTTAAGGATGATAAATATAGGAGTGAAAAGAAAAGTGAACCTCGGCACAAAGATGCGTATCACCAATACGTGGCCCCCAGAAGGGACTGGGGCCGCAATGATTATTATCGCCCAGATCGTAGGCCGATGGAAACCTTCAGGGAGGGACCACAGCGTCCCGGTCTAACCGCACTAACGAAACCTCCTAGGGAGATCTTGGCCACAGAGCGTCATCTAAACTTACCGACACCCAGGCCCACAGGCAGCAAACCCACGCGAGAAAACACGGGTAAGTTCTGTGAATACCATAAAGAAGCCGGTCATTTAACCAACCACTGCCGGGAGTTGAAGAAGCAATTAGAGATGGCGTTGGAATCCGGAAGACTCGATCACTTGTTGAGAGAATGGAAACAGAGAGATACCGTCAGAGATAGAGAGCCGGCGAAAACTATGACAAAGGGAAAAACAAAGTGATCAACATGATAAGATCCTCTGGGGGAACGAAACGGAGAAGCTACGACCATGAGGAAGGCTGGATGAAAGCCCCAATTACTTTCCCTCCGGTCATGACGGAGGATTTGTCTGATGAGCCCCTCATCGTTGAAGGAGAAATCAGTGGATATCTCGTACGGCGGATATATGTGGACGAAGGGTCGTCAGTAAATGTGATGTACGAGCACTGTTTCAATAACCTTAGTACCGACATCAAGGATAAGCTCAGAGAAACCAGTACGTCCCTCGTGGGTTTCTCCGGAGAAACAAATAAACCTTTGGGGAAGATTGAGTTAGAAGTATGCTTCAGTGACCACGACATGTACCGAAGAACAATGCTGAGTTTCTGTGTGGTTAGTTCCCCGTCACCATACAATGTAATCTTAGGCAGAACGGGTTTGAAGGAAATAAGGGCCATACCATCTACCATTCACTCAATGATCAAATTCCCTACACCCAAGGGAATAGCAACCCTAAGAGCCCGTCCGTCGATAGTATCCGAATGTCGAAAGTTGGAGGAAAGGCAAATGAACGAAGAATATCAATCCGAGGGTCCTCGGGAAGTAAACGGCGATTGGGAAAAGACAATGGGAACCAGGGAAGTAAACGGCGATTGGGAAAAGACAATGGGAACCAAGGAAGTTTTGGTAAACCCATCTTATCCGGAGCAGTTAGTAATCATCGGAAAGAATTTTTCGAGAGAGGGTCGGAAAAGCCTTATTGAACTGTTACGAAAAAATAAGGATATATTTGCATGGTAACCGTCTGATATGACCGGAGTCCCCAGATGGTTGATCAAACATCGTCTGAATGTTAATATGGCAGACACTCCGGTAGTGCAGAAAAAGCGAAGTTTCTTTGCAGAGATGAATCAAGTTGTGACGAAGGAAGTGGAGGAATGGTTGAGAGCAGGGATTGTTAGACCCGTCAAGTACCCGACGTGGATCTCCAATCCGGTTCTAGTGAAAAAATGTGACGGAAGTTGGAGGATGTGCATCGATTTCAAAAACCTCAACTCTTCATGTCTGATTGGTGCTAAACCGTCAGATAATTATTGGTCAACCACTTGTGAATGGTCAACTATAATAGTCAAACAGCTTAAACCAATCTCCGTTGAAGTATAGTGGCTTCCCCGGGTCGTTATGTCTCGACGAGGTGTGGATGGTATTAAAACAGGTTTGTGATCGGGTGAAATTGGACGGAAATGGGTATAAGTGAGTTGTGATGATTACACTACTGGAATATGAAAGATAATAGCTTAAATACACTATATTAACAAGACTGGAAAGTCAGAAAAACCAGAAACGTTTAAAACTTAAAACGCGTACGTTCACGTTTAAATAAAACGTACACGTACGAAATAAAAAGTGAAAACGGAAATCTGAAAACACCAGGGGGTGAAAATGACTTTTTTACAAACTAAAAGATAAAAGAAAATTTTTAGAAAAAGAAAATTAATTTTCACACTAATTAATTATTTAATATTAATTAATTACTAATTAAAACTAATTATTAATATTTAAAAGACTTAAATACAATATTATATTAATTAAGCACTAGAAAATTGAAAATAAAATTCCTAAAATTATAAAATAACTAAAAACAAGTTTTAAAAATAAAAATAAGTGTTTTTGTCTTTTTGTGATTTTTCTATTAATTAATTACTAAATAATTATTAATTACCTAATTAAACTATTTTAAATTAAGAAAAATAGAAAATGAACAGTAAAAATTACAAGAAAATTTCTAAAATTATTTTACAACTTATAAAAGCTAGGAAAAATATAAAAACATGGTTTTAATTAATAAAAACTAATTATGCTATTTAAACTTAATTATTAATTAATTATTAATTAAACTAAGATTAATTCTAATAAATACTAAATGATAAAATAAAAATCTGAGAAAATTATTATAAATACTTTAATATATGAGGAATTTAATAAAAATATAAAATAGCTAAGTACTTAATAAAAATTTAAAAATGAAAATTAAAATTTAAATAAGATTAAATAGAAACTATCACTTAAAATTACTTTGGATTTTCTGGATTTTCTTTTTGGAAAACTATTTTATAACTAAAAACATGAAACTTTAATAAAAACAACTTTGGTGGAACTAAAAAATAAGCTGATTATGCAACAAAAAGCAAAACAGTTGACTTTCTTTGACTTTGGAGGGAAATAAGCTAAATCCAGCTTGTGTGGGGCCCACAATGGATGATTCAGGTACAAATAAGCTATGAGAACTAGAATAAGCTGTAAAATTCACTTGAGGTCCACAGAATAAGCAATTGAGATCTAAATAAGCACTTTGATTCTTAGTAAGAACACTGAAATGGGACAAACTTAAAGGGTATCTAGGGGGCCCACAAGAATGATTGGGGGCACAAGCTTGGGTGCTATGGATAGCCACCCACCTTGGGAGTGCAAAGAATCAAAAATTGAACCATGGGGCTCACTAGGGAAGGCTGCAGCCACCACCGAAGTTGGTGGTGTGGGCTGATGTCTGTGGTGCAGGGGAGGTCAGTTTCCCTGCATGTGTGTTTGGGGCAAAGTGGGGCCCAGCAAGAAAATCACAAAAATATACAAATGGTGGAAACAAAAATTTAAGCTGGTATACAACACATAATAACAAGTTTCAGGCCAAGAGATCAAACACAAAATTCATTAAAATTGCTTGAACTTTTGGTTTTTTTCTGCACAACTACTTTTGACTTTTTGAAATGAACTTGAAAATTTGACTTTGGTGGATTTTGATTAGGTCCAACTGACTTAAACTGATGTATTATGCAATTATGAAACTAAATTAAGCTACTTAAACAAGTTTCAAAGCTATGGTGATGATTTGGATCTCCAACTGTCCAACAGTTGACAGTTAGCATACATACAAGGGTAATTTTGACTTATGCTGAAATAACCTACAAGTTTTAAGCCCTAAACCTCTTAAATATGAATAATGAAATGTGTTTAGGCCATGTGAACAACCAGCAAACAACAGGAACTCAGAATCAAGCTTTAAACCAAACACTCCTATAAATGAGACTGATTTTTAGATTTTCAATGAAGCTCACTGATTTACACCACAAATCAGTTTCCAAATGTATTAGTATGTTATTGTAAACTTATTTAAGCAGGAAAGCATTAACAATAACAACCAACTCACATGAATCAAAAACATGCATTCAACAGTGGAATTCTAACATTGAGCAATCATGAACTCTAAAGAACAAACATGATCATAACCAACCTAAATTGACTTAAATACAGTAAATAAACACTCAATTACTAAAGTCAAGCATATATAAAGTAGGCTACAGTAAAATGCAATAAAATGAGGAAAGGCTTACAAATTATCCTGTGAGATCAAAAACTAAGAACCAACCATTCAAATCTATCTTAATGCCTCCCATGAGGTACTACAACCATAGCTTATTCCAAATCCTTCCCTGCTCCAATCACCATCATCATTGCACACCTTTATTTTTTATTTTCACTCAATTTATTTTGATTTTTAGGAATTTTTACTTTTAATAACTTTAACTAGTTTTAATACTTCTAAAAGCTTAAATTAGCTAAGTTAAGAACTTATATGAGCTTAGGAGCTCAAAATGACAACAGAATGCAACTATAAATCTTATTGAGATTTTTGAATTTAAAACAAACTTTCACAAGCTGAATTTGAACATGAACTTGAAATTAAACTTGAACAGAATTTTATTACAACATAATTAAAATGGTACAATGCTTAAAAGCTTTGATGGAAACTGAAATACAAGTTACTTAATTAAAACGATTTAATCTAAAACTAAACTAAAACTAAATTACTCTAACACCTTTCCTTCTTGCTTCTCTGTTGATTTATAGGGCTTGTGGGACCCACTGATCATATCCCACCACTCTTATCAGCCATTGGATGATTAAAATGTGATCCTATCCGTTTAAACTCCTTTTGGCGCCAAATTGCTCTTTGTCTGTTTCTTTGTTATTACTGATGCCAGAAAGGATTTGGAGTTTAGCACTTGTTTGGTGTGGCAAGGGGGAGAAGGTTGAGTGTGTAGGAGGGGGAAAATAGGCTAGGGTGATGATGGGGGGACTGTGGAGTTGCAGGGATAATGGTGAGGTGGAGGGTGAGGTAGAGTTTGACTGGGGGTCAAAGGTGAGGGTTTGTTTTTATTAATTTGACCGGGGTCAAATTTTATAAAAGGGGTGGGCTTAGTTTACAAAATGGGCCTGGGGTGGTGGGTTAAGGGTATTGAAAAGGGTGGGGATTGGTTTTGGTTTTGTGTTTGGGTCAATAGTTAAATAGGGTCCGTTTGGTATATAACAAGGTACAAGGACCAATAATGTAATTCAATGAAAGTTTAAGGGTCTGGTTTGTAACTTTTTCAAACATAATAGAAGGACCAAACTTGCCATATCTCAATAATCAAAGGACCAAAAGTTTTAAATTTCCAAAATTTGAAATCCTAGGGACCAAAGTTGTCATTTTTCAAACTGCAGGGACCAATCATGTAATTTTCTCAAATTTATCACCCAAGGATCAATTTGATAATTTTTGACTTTATAAAACCTTGGGTTGACTTTTCTTTTGTTTTAAAACTTCAGGGACTAGTTTTGTCAATGTTTGAAACTTGAGGGACTAAAACTGCCAATTGTGCAAACTTTGTTCGTTTTTCATTTGTTTTTAAACATTTTGCATCTAAAACATATAAAACACACTTTTGGAATAATTTCTGTATTTTGATGCGTTTTTTAGTGTTTTTGTATGTTTTGGCAGTTCAGATACGATAAAAATGATTAGTATTTACACACTCATCAATGTCCAAAGGACTATTACCCGCTACCAGAGATTGACTGGAAGATAGAGTCAGTGGTAGGCTTCAGATACAAATGCTTTCTAGATGCTTACAAAGGGTATCATCAAGTTCAGATGGCCGAAGAGGACGAAGAGAAGACAACATTTTACACGGAGCAAGGTACATACTGCTATACCAAGATGCCCTTCGGACTCAAGAATGCAGGAGCAACCTTGATGCGTGGGAATTGCACCAGGCTTTACCTCTCAAGGGATCTTGAGAAGCTTACAACCCCCACCAGGATGTGTACCTGATCGATGTAGTATAGTATAATGACAAGTACCGGGGGATTGATCGTTCAGCTAGGAATAGTGTCGCTAGGATTAGAAAACCTAAAGATTAAGTCTAGAGATGAGGGATGATTCTTTTTGTATTTTTATGTTTTTTAGAAAGCAAATACAAATCTCGGGTTTGAAGGATTTGGGCAGAACTAGTTGCTAGTCAACTAACCCAATACTAAGATGCAATCAAAATAAAATACTAAAAATGAAAATAAACTAAATTATATTAAGGTTGTGAGCAATAAGTGGGAGAAATGTGTTTACTTAGATTTCACTACTCCCTAGATATCTTTTACATGTTAATTACTTGTTATAGTTGCGTGGATGACGGATTGTATTCCTTAATACCATTCATGGGGTGGCGTACTTAACTCCCCAATCCTATGAGTGCCTACTTCACTCCTATGTCGAGCCGGCTAAGAAGCTCCTAACATGGGATCATTAGAATTTACTCATGCATTAAATACAACCAATAAAACCTAGTACACATCGATTCATGTTTCCTAAGACATTCGAGCATGTTACCAATTGGAGATCTGCCAGTTTTCTTAAGCCTAACATTGAAATCATTCATCCAATACAACCATAAACAAGTAATCAACACATAATTAACATCTAGGTTTCATTAGATCTAAGCAAACACAAGATAGATCTAGCCTAACATGGTGGAATCAAGACAAGCACAAGATATAGACAACCAACACATAGACATATTGATTGAATTAAGAGAATACTTATCTCAATAGCACATGTAAGCATTCAAGGGCTGAAAACCCTTGAATATACTGTAAAAGTCGTACAAGGTTCGGCCTTAGGGTTTCTCCAAACTTGTTCCTCTCTAATGAATGAAAATTAGAAAACTATATATATAGATTTTAGAGGGTGACGGCGTCAAGAACAAACGTCTGACGCCGTCATCTCGCCGCCAAATAGTTCCTCGGACTGCCTAGATCTGGGTCTGACGCCGTCATGTGTACTCCTTATGCAGGCCGTCATGACTTTAACTCTTGACGCTCTACTTGTGACGCATTCAGGTTTGTACTGGGTCGTCATGGACTTTACTCTTGACGCCGTCAAATACTTCCTCTTGACGCCGTCAAACACTATTCTCAGCATGGAAAATTAAGTCTTTGGCGTTTTCTTCACTTTTATGCTCCAAAAACGTCTGAATTGCTTCCTTTTCCAGATTTCACTCCCAAAGTACCTAAAATCAAAAAAGGAACGATTTAGGGTAATATTTGATTAAATAAATTCAATTCCGGGCTTAAATGACCCCTAAAAGTGGTTCATTTTTCGCCTCATCATATACCCTTACACTTGAGATTTGCTTGTCCTCAAGCAAATGCGCTTTTATTCTAGTCAAAATACAAGTTAGGGGTCATTTAATACTAATTTAAAAGTAATTACAACAAATAATCGTTCCACTAAAGACCAAAGACAAGCACGGAGGTCATACACAAGCACCTCACAAATAGTGTTTAGATACTCACATCTCTCGGGTGTAATAAAGTATAAATTACAATATGGAAACGTAAGATATCTCTCACTACCTATCATAGCAAAATAGATTACCATAGGCTTGGGAAAGGATCAAACCTCCACCACATGGTGTAAGCACCTAGGATAAACTATCAAAGAGGTCTTTTAAAGGGTTGTAACGTTAGGTGTAGGGATATGAAATACACGGTTTTGTTGGATATAGGCAGTCTTTACTGGTGGCGAGTTAACCATCTTGGTTAATTACATGTACAATATGGCGTTGCTAAGCCAAGACTAGACTCGACTTAAGCTAATAAATGAAAAATAACAAAAACATAAAACAAACATAGAATGAAAAGGGATGGTAGTCCGTATGTTTTTCTCTTTTTCTATTTTTTTTTTCCTTTTCTTAATTTTTTCAATTTTTTTTTTTTTTTTTACACTCTTACCCTACCATCCAAAGTAATACATCATAGGGGATGAACATTCCCCTTACACTTGAATCTTTACACACTTTACAATAAACTAATCTAATGACTCGAATTAAGATAATCAAAACACTTGGAGTACTTTTAAGATTAACGTACATATGGGGGTAATATATGATGTTCTTCCCCATTACTCCATAAAATAAGTACTTTACCCATGAGTCCCAATCGTCCCAAAACAATATGTACAAGGATATGACTCGACTTAGCAACCATGTAATCAATTAGATAATTAACTTAAAGTTTAACAAATAACAATATTTCACTAAAGATGAGTGCATACACGGAAGGCTAAGGCGATTTGGGTGTACATTTAAGTGGGGTGTAACAACTTCTTCCTTTAAGTAAGATGCTTAAAGTTAGAAACGAAAAGATAGGCTCGGAGGGGTGTACTAGGGGTTTCGTGTACTAAAAATGAGTACAACGCTAAGGTGTGGGAAAATTAGTTGACTTAACTAGCCAAGTAATATGACTTAAATGGTCAAGTAATTATGATACGGGTTTAACACAAGGGTGATCCTAATGCCTCTTATCATGTAGTAAATCCTACTACACGAATGTAGTCTCACTAGCGGTCTCGGGATGCATCACTAACGCAAGTTCTAGAATCTAAATGCTACCGGTACACTCATAAGCACTAATAGTAAATGCTTTTCCTATCAAATCTAAAGGCGAACCTCACATATTTGGGTGGAAAATTTTTCTAAATGATACGGTTATGTGCTAGTCATACAATCTCCTATCTATGAGACGCTTGCTATGGATAAAGTTTCACTCCTAAATGTTGTAAAAAAATTTAAATTTGGCGCTAAAATTGCACTAACAAGTATTTCTCATAGTTTTATTACACATCTACTATCAAACAAACAAACTCAAGCGAAAGTGTATCTGTAAGGTATCATCATTTTACCCTCCCCTTACACTTAAGATAAACATTGTCCCCAATGTTCAAGTAAAGAATGTAAAAGTGAAATAAGTAAAACAAATGAAATCAAATACTCCCCTGATTCGCTCGGTATGGATAATAAGGTGGTCAGGTTAAATCTTCCTCCAAGAAAATGAACATTCAAAGCTTCCCTTCCAGAAAAATAATCATCTTCTTGTCATATGTAACCTGTAAATCCTGAGAAAACAGACAAGACAACCTCGCATAAAATCGGCGGCAATCTACATAAGTTACTAAATCCTAGAAAACAAAGTAAGATATAATGCTTGTGGAATAAAGTTTGCAGATTTCCTGGAGATTATAAAACTTAATAATTCAACAAAAACTTTAAAACTCCGTTAGAAAAAGAAAACTTGTAAAATTTCCAGATTTTTACACGTGACGCCGTCAAGAGTAAACTCGTGATGCCGTCAGAAGTGACCTGCAGAAATTCTTATGTTAAGTTTCCGGAAAATTTCTGGAAAAACTTGGTTCTACTTCCTGGAAAATCCTGCAAAACTTCATTATGACTCGATACAAGCATTTGACTCTAACAAATACGAATATACATGTTCACTTAATATTGTGGAGAATCATGATCGGTTTGTTTCTTAAAAACATATTTGGGGTTTCCCCTTACACTTATCTTTTGCAAAAATGCCTTTAGGTGAAGTTAAGACTAGGCCAAACAACAAAATAAAGTATTTCCACTATTTAGTTTTGAAACATGATCTACCAACAATAAAAATAAAGCATGCATACGAAAGCAAATAACAAACAAACAAAATAAAAATCACACAAAATCATGGGTTGCCTCCCAAGAAGCGCTTTTCTTTATTTACGAGTCTTGTAGCTAGACTCAAGGTTATGGGTTACTACGTGACCTCGTCATCAAACGTTACATCCTCCTCACTAATCATTTCATTGTTATTTTCTTGATAATGTTTTACACGTTGTATGTTAACAGTAAATTCTCTACCTTCATCGTCTAATAACACAACGGCTCCAGTTTTAGAGGAACTTTTCACCGTAAACGGTCCATACCATCTAGACTTGAGTTTTCCCGGAAATAATCTTAACCGAGAGTTGTACAATAGGACTTTGTCTCCTTCTGAAAATTCTTTGAGTTTCTTAATTCTCTGGTCATGCCATCTTTTTGCTCTCTCTTTATATGTAATGGAAGACTCATAGGCTTCTAACCTAAGCTCATCAAGCTCATGTAATTGCAAGAACCTATTAGTTCCGGCAATTGTATAATCTAAGTTACATGCCTTAAGCGCCCAATAAACCTTATGTTCTAATTCTACTGGCAAGTGACATGCCTTACCATACACCATGTGAAACGGGGTCGTTCCAATAGGTGTCTTGTAGGCGGTTCGGAATGCCCATAAGGCTTCGTCGAGTTTAAATGACCAGTCTTTTCTATTATGACTAACCATTTTTTCAAGTATTCTTTTAATAGCCCTATTTGTGTTTTCGACCTGGCCATTGGTTTGTGGATGATAGGCGGTGGAAAATCGATGGGATACTCCATACCTCTTCATGACCTTTTCCATTTGCGCATTGCAAAAGTGGGTCCCTCTATCACTGATGAGGGCTTTAGGAATCCCGAATCTAGCGAAAAGCTTTTTCAGAAAATGAATAACTACCCTGGCATCATTGGTCCTAAGGGCTTGTGCCTCTACCCATTTTGAAACATAATCGATGGCAACTAAAATGTATTCGTTCCCCCTGAAGATGGAAAGGGTCCCATGAAGTCAATTCCCCAGACATCGAAGACCTCACATACTTGTATAAAATTCTGAGGCGCTTCATCCCTATGTGATATGTTCCCGGCCCGTTGACATGCATCGCATGCCTGTACCATTTCTTTGACATCACGGAAAATTGTGGGCCAATAGAATTCCGCGTCGAAAATCTTTCGGGCGGTGGTGCTTATCCCATGATGCCCTCCAGAGGGACCAGAGTGACATTCCCTCATAATCTTTACTGCCTCACTTTCCGAAACACAACGTCTTATTATTTGGTCAGGACACCTTCGGAATAAAAATGGTTCATCCCAAAAGTAGTATTTTAACTGAGAAAATAACTTTTTTCTTTCGTATCTAGTCAGGTGTTCAGGAATGAGTCTGCTTGCGAGATAGTTGGCAAAATCGGCGTACCAAGGCTCCGAATCAATCATTGACTTGAGTTGTTCATCAGGAAATGAATCCCTAATCTCACTTCTATCGTGCTCATCCAAGGGGTTTTCAAGACGAGATAGATGATCTGCGGCCATATTTTCTGCCCCCCTCTTATCACGAATCTCAACATCGAATTCTTGTAACAACAAGATCCACCGAATTAGTCGTGGCTTAGCATCCTGCTTAGCAAAAAGATATCGAAGAGCCGAGTGATCAGTAAAAACGACTGTCTTTGAAAGGACAAGATATTGCCGGAATTTATCGAATGCGAACACTACGGCTAACAATTCCTTTTCGGTGGTGGAGTAATTCTCTTGAGCGGGATTCATGGTTTTGATAGCGTAGTAAATAGGTTGGAATAGCTTGTCACGCCGTTGGCCCAATACAGCCCCGACAGCGAAAACGCTAGCGTCACACATGATTTCAAACGGTAACTCCCAGTTGGGTGTAATCATGATTGGAGCTTGTGTAAGCTCCTTTTTTAAGAGATCGAATGCATCCTTGCATTCTTGGGAGAAATCGAATGGAGCATCCTTCATGAGTAATTGAGTCATTGGCCGAGCTATTTTGGAGAAGTCTTTGATGAATCTCCGATAAAACCCATCGTGCCCCAAGAAGCTGCGTATTGCTTTAACAGTCGTGGAGTATGGTAACTTAGATATAGCTTCAACTTTAGCTTGGTCCACCTCTATCCCATTCCCTGAGATCTTATGCCCTAACACAATCCCTTCTTTCACCATGAAATGACACTTTTCCCAGTTTAACACCAAGTTGGTTTCCTCACAGCGTTTAAGCATTTTTTCTAGATTAGCAAGACAGCGGTCGAAGGAGTCCCCGAAGACCGAAAAGTCATCCATGAACACTACCATGCTGTCTTCCATGAGTTCGTGAAAGATTGCGGTCATGCATCGTTGAAAAGTGGCGGGGGCATTACATAGCCCAAAAGGCATTCTTTTGTAGGCGAACGTTCCATAAGGGCAAGTAAACGTGGTCTTTTCTTGGTCCTCAGGTGCTATGGGGATTTGAAAATACCCTGAGAATCCATCCAAGAAGCAATAGTACTTGTGCCCAGAAAATCTCTCTAACATTTGGTCAATGAATGGTAAGGGAAAGTGATCTTTCCTCGTGGCATCATTGAGCTTTCTATAATCAATGCATACCCGCCATCCAGTAACTGTTCTCTGGGGTACCATCTCACCCTTGTCATTCTTAACTACAGTCATTCCACCCTTCTTAGGTACAACCTGTACAGGCATGGGCTATCCGAGATTGGGTAAATCAATCCTGCATCCAGAAGTTTGATGACTTCTTTCTTTACCACTTCCTTAATATTGGGGTTCACCCGCCTTTGGGGTTGCACGGAAGGTTTATAATCTTCTTCCATGAGAATCTTATGTGTGCAAAAAGTTGAGTCAATCCCCTTAATGTCGGCTACACTCCATGCAAGCACTCCCTTATATTTCTTTAGGACCTCTAAGAGTTTACCTTTTTGTTCAAGTTCGAGGGAAGAGTTTATGATTACCGGCAGTTGGTCCTCTCCCTGAAGGAAGGCATACTCTAAATGGTTAGGAAGTTCCTTAAGATCTAGCTCAGGAGGTTCGATAATAGAAGGCTTAAGCTTGTTTTCGGGCTTTCAGAGCTCGAGATGCTCCGTGGCCTCTTGTCTAGGGTAGAAGGAGACTGCACCAACATCCTCCATCTTTTCCACCTCTAGCAAAGGTAGAAAACTCTCATCCCGTAACCAGCCTTCCTCGATTTGTTCATCAACACAGCTATCAATGACATCCGTGAGTTCATCGACCTCCCCAATGAAATAGAGCCGGTTAGCTGCTTCGAGAGAGAGAGATCCATAGAGTCCTTAATGTCGAAGGTTGTGTTATCGGTTCCCACTCGTAAGGTTAACTTGCCGTCATAAACATCAATGATTGCCCGAGCGGTAGCAAGATGATGGGTACCAAGTCATCCTCCTCGTAAGATGATGGGTACCAAGTCATCCTCCTCCATCTCTAAGATTACGAAGTCGACCGGGAATTTGAATTTCCCAACTTTGACTAGCACATTCTCACATATCCCTACGGGGTACTTGACTGATCTATCGGCTAGTTGGATGTTCATACGGGTAGGCTTTAATCCGGAGTATCCCAATTTAAGGAACATAGAGTGAGGCATGAGATTGATACTTGCCCCTAAATCGGCAAGAGTGTTCTTTATTGATAGAGATCCTATGGAGCAAGGCAAGGTGAAGCTGCCTGGATCGTCTACCTTTTTTGGTAGCCCTCGATGGGTCACCACCGAACATTCTTCCCCCAGGGTCACAAGACCCTCGAGTTTCTTTCGGTTAGCGAGTAATTTTTTAAAGTACGCGCTATACTTCGGCATGTGATAACAAGCATGAAGGAGGGGTATGGTGACTACTGAGTCTTTTAGATATGACAGGAATCTTTTATTATCATTCTCAGTTTTCTGGTTTTTTAATCGGGATGGGAATGGGATTCTCACGGGTTGGTTAGGTGGGGTTGATGGGGAAGGGGTCGCCAAGGGAGGTTGGTTGGGAATCTTGCTGCCCACATCCTCCTCCTCTTCGCGAGGCTTGTTTGGATCGGGAGTGATGGGGGACGAGCTCGGGTAAGGGGGGTCCTTGGTTGTTGTTCCAGCCCGAGTGGTTATCGCGAGCATGGGGTCTTTTTGGCTTACTGACGGCATTTCAAGGTTATCAAGGGCTGAGTTAAGCTTGTTGAACCATTCTCCAATGTCATTCTGCTGCTCATCAACAAGTTCATTAAGACCCTTTAATTGTAAGCCTTTTTCTTGAGTGAAGTGATCAAGGTCATCTTCAAAAGTGCTCCTGATTTCGAATTCAGGACCTTCCTCTCCTTCTTTTCTTTTTACCAAATTCCCCCAGAGGGTGTAATTGTCATTTTGGTAAAAAGGCAAAAGGGAGGGATCAGCATAGATGTCACCTCCTGACAAGCATGCATGTTCAATCGTGGTTTCTCCTCCGCATTCCTCTACCTCATGCGGGCCCCCGCAGTAGTCGCAGATCAAGTAAGGATTTGAAAGTTGTTTAGGTAACTGCGACCCAGCTAGGTACTCTATTCTTTTGTGAATTTTTCTTAGCCGATCTGAAGTGATTTCAGAAATGCTAACAATCGACTCAAGTTCATCCTAAGTGTCATCCTGATCTTGAGCATATTCTTCAATCCTATCCCATCCTTCTTCGGCACTAAGATTGGTTAATCTCCCTTTTCTAGAATTGTTGATTCCGTTCTGATCATTTGAGGAGACATTGTCGTAGAAGATTTGGACCAAGAGCCAAAGTTTGATGCCATGATGGGGAACTTGTCTTATTAAGTCCTTGAATCTAATCCACGATTTATGGAAGGGTTCGTCCTTCCCTTTTCGGAAACGGAGGATCCTATCTCTAAATGCTGAAGTTTTTCCAGGTGGAAAGAACTTCTCATAGAACTTGGAGATGAGTTGCTCCCATGTGAAAATGGATTCAGAAGGGAGTTTATCATACCACTCTTGGGCTTTTTCATAGAGGGTGAAAGGGAAGAATCGTAATCGGGACGTGTCTCTAGTAGCCCCATCCGTATGGAGGGTGTCTACTATTTTCAAGAAGTCTTTAATGTGTTGAATCGGGTCTTCCTCATCTAATCCACAAAACTTACACACACTTTGGACAAGCCAAACATCGGTCGCATGCAAGACCTCATTGGTGTGTTCGTTTGGGTAGACAATGGCATTTGAGAAGCCACGAGGGTTTGGGAAGGAGTAGTCCTTAAGGCGCTTAGGAGTAGGAGTTGCGGGGGTACTCATCTCGTTGTTGGGTTGGGAGCTAGGGGTTGTAAGGTGATTTTCTGAATTTTCTTCAGAAAGGGGTGCATCAAAATCGATAGCGACGCTAGATGGTTCAGGAGTTGAGTGAGATCGTCTTAACCTACGCATTTCTATTTCGGGTTCTGCATAAGGCAAGACAAGGTTTCTAGTGGAACTACGACTCCTAGTGATCCTAAGGTTAGAGAATTCGTCGGTTGCCATAATGGCGAATGGTAGAGAGGTACAAACAAAAACACGAAGAATTAAGATAGACTAAAGAGAACCTAAAAATATAAATAAAATCTTACTAGAAAGGAATCTAGCAAGTAGACCTAATAAAAAGAGATTCTAACCTAGAAAATAACTATTCCCCGGGCTGCGGTGCCAAAAACTTGATGCGTGGGAATTGCACCAGGCTTTACCTGTCAAGGGATCTTGAGAAGCTTACAACCCCCACCAGGCAGTGTACCTAATCGATGTAGTATAGTATAATGACAAGTACCGGGGGATTGATCGTTCAGCTAGGAATAGTGTCGCTAGGATTAGAAAACCTAAAGATTAAGTCTAGAGATGAGGGATGATTCTTTTTGTAATTTTATGTTTTTTAGAAAGCAAACTAAAATCTCGGATTTGAAGGATTTGGGTGGAATTAGTTGCTAGTCAACTAACCCAATACTAAGATGCAATCAAAATAAAATACTAAAAATGAAAATAAACTAAATTATATTAAGGTTGTGAGCAATAAGTGGGAGAAATGTGTTTACTTAGATTTCACTACTCCCTAGATATCTTTTACACGTTAATTACTTGTTATAGTTGTGTGGATGACGGATTGTATTCCTTAATACCATTCATGGGGTGGCGTACTTAACTCCCCAATCCTATGAGTGCCTACTTCACTCCTATGTCGAGCTGGCTAAGAAGCTCCTAACATGGGATCATTAGAATTTACTCATGCATTAAATACAACCAATAAAACCTAGAACACATCGGTTCATGTTTCCTAAGACGTTCAAGCATGTTACCAATTGGAGATCTGCCAGTTTTCTTAAGCCTAACATTGAAATCATTCATCCAATACAACCATAAACAAGTAATCAACACATAATTAACATCTAGGTTTCATTAGATCTAAGCAAACACAAGATAGAAATAGCCTAACATGGTGGAATCAAGACAAACACAAGATATAGACAACCAACACATAGACATATTGATTGAATTAAGAGAATACTTATCTCAATAGCACATGTAAGCATTCAAGGGCTGAAAACCCTTGAATATACTGTAAAAGTTGTACAAGGTTCGGCCTTAGGGTTTCTCCAAACTTGTTCCTCTCTAATGAATGAAAATTAGAAAACTATATATATAGATTTTAGAGGATGACGGCGTCAAGAACAAACGTCTGACGCCGTCATCTCGCCGCCAACTAGTTCCTCGGACTGCCTAGATCTGGGTCTGACGCCGTCATGTGTACTCCTTATGCAGGCCGTCATGACTTTAACTCTTGACGCTCTACTTGTGACGCCTTCAGGTTTGTACTGGGTCGTCATGGACTTTACTCTTGACGCCGTCAAATACTTCCTCTTGACGCCGTCAAACACTGTTCTCAGCATGGAAAATTAAGTCTTTGGCGTTTTCTTCACTTTTATGCTCCAAAAACATCCGAATTGCTTCCTTTTCCAGATTTCACTC
>JARVZY010003865.1:0-25556 GCA_030686995.1 Artemisia argyi
CAAGTATTTTCCAGCAAAGGCATCGTAAATCCACTCAGTTGCAAGTCCCGCCATAAGAGACTTGTAGCCTGTGTGTTTACGACCCACTGCCAAATAAGAATTGGTTTATGTAAACAAGTCAATTGCGGAGGGATAACCATTATAACAAATACAATGTTAACCCAAAAATAAAATACAGTGCCTAAGCTCATGACCCCGAAGCTCGACGTAATCGTATTGCAATTAAGCATAGTAATAAGGCCCCAAATAAGTGTTTGCCAGACACTCGGAATTAATCCGAATGATATGCGTCCGTTTGACCAGTTGGCGCGACCAACCCGGACGGGGTGTCAACCCAAATAGATCTATCCACAGCATTCGTGCTCACACGCATGTAATTAACGGTTCATGATAACAGGGGACTTCAGTGGCAGTAATAGGTAACTCAGGCAAAGTAACAGTTTTGTATTTATGTCCGCAAAAGCAAGAACTTGTGTTCATAAGAAAGAAATCAAGGATGGAATAAGTAATTCATAATGTATTCAAGAAATCAATCAAGTATTTCAACCATCCAGTAATATTTGAGAAAATTGATCGCGTTCAAGTAAAACAAGCATTGAATTTAAATAGTAAGGAGCATGTATCTTCCCCCAAAACAGTTGTAAAACAAGTAAAAGTAGGGGTTATGAACTCACCTCGAAATAATAGTACTCAAGAGATGAAAGGAAACGAGCAATTAAGGAAATAACAATAAGCCGCAACCTATTATGAATGATAACGATCTAATCAAGATCATGAAATAGTGTCGTGAATGTCCATGCACATGTTTTCCTATACCACTCTTAACTTGTAAAATACTTGTTAATATCAAAATATTCATTTTCCAAAACTTGGGAAAATATGGCCATCTTAAAATAAACTAGCCGAAATCTATATATATATTTCGTATATATATATAAGTATTTGTATTGCAATCTCCGATTTGAAATCTTTGACATATCGTCTTAAAAACCACGATAATATGCTTGAAATCACTAATACTTTATTAGTTATGAATTTGGGTACTTGGTTAATATTTCTAGAAATATAAAGTTACTATGTAGTTGTATAATTTGCTTGACAAAAAGCTGTCAAAAATATATTTATTTTGCCGTTACTGAAATGTGAATATCTTTGTCGTCGTAAGCCCGTTTTACTCGTTCTTTATATCCACGGAATCGTGGAACAAAATACTAACATATTTTTGATAAGTCGGGATGGCTAGATTTAGTTTACGCCTCGAAACTGTTGTGACAACTGTTCATCAGCAAGGTTTTTCAGAAAAATCGTTTTCGTCGTTAACTTCGGAAAATCATAACTCCCTCGTTATAAGTCCGTTTTAGTCCGTTCTTTCGCCTACGGCTTCGTTTTTGAAAGTATTTTCTAAAAATATTGTCAAAGGTTACTGTGTAAAAACGGATTTTTCTGGGTTAATCAAAATGGGACAGAATGTAAATTTACTTGTTCAAAGAACATTTTCAAGGCTTCAATCTAGTTTCTACTTCAACTAAACCCCTTGCAAACACCACAAAGCTAGTCTAATCCTACCATACACCTTCTTAGGGTGTCATGGGTTCCTAAACCTCATCACCAAGTAGATCTAACAAGGATCTATCTAAAATCATTTCAAGGGTTTGTATGTTCAAAAGTTTACAAAAAGATGTGGTATAGCTAACATATACATGAAAAATGGCATGAAATCCTTATGATCATAGTAAATAGTTGATGAAATCATAAAAATAAATTTAGTAACTTACTTTGAAAGATTGGGTGATTAGATGATGTAAAACCTTAAGATCCTTGAGTTTGTATTTCAAAACTCTAAAAGGAGTACAAAATACACTAACTAATATACTTGATCTTGAAAAATTATGTTTCCTCCTTGTTCTTCTTGTTGTTTTGCCGATCAAAAGAATGAAGAGAATGAGATATGTGTTTTTCTTTTTAGCTAGTGGTATGTTACTTGAAATGCTAAGTTTATATCATGATTTGAAAATAAAATGGAACAAAGGAGACATAGGCATTAATGAAGTGTACTTGGTTTTCAATGATGTAAGTAAAGTGGAATGGGGAGAGACGTGGGAGTGGAAGATTTTGCAAGCAAAAATCTTGACTTTGTTATATTATTGGTAGATATTTTAAGTTCTAAAGGATATCGGGTACCGAGTTAACTAAAAATAAATTTTAACGGAGTTAACCGGGATAAAATAAAGTTGTAGAAATTATGAAAATATGTTGGGTATAAGTATTGGTGTTCGGGTGATCATTGTATAATTTTCACGAAACACGTCGTAATATCATTAAACCTACGTTAATAATAAAATAAATTACCAAAGTACAAGGTAAATAAGTTTTATGACTTATATGATGAAATATTGTAAATAAAAATATGTCGGGTCCGTTGTGGGAATATTATGATATATTCGTCGCGTAATATAAATTGGGCGTTAATGTTTATTTAGAAATTGTAATACGTAAAACGTTTAATATATTAAATATATAAATTTGCAAATCCTAAGAGTGGTATAACATGTAATGACCTACTGATGATATGTAGACTAAACTTAGTCCGTATGAAATGCCCTCAGTACTAATGAAATGAATTCGCACCTAAACCAATCCGGTTTTGCGAATTTGAATTCCCGTAAACTACATTTACGATGAAATAAGAAATGCAAGTGAATAGTGAATTTCTTTCGGAAATGAATAGTGCTCGGTGAATAGTAAAATTTTCAAATGTTTCCCGGAATATCAAACTGGCATAAAAAACGATGAATAGTAAAATGATGAATAGTGACTGGTGAATAGTAAATGATGAATAGTAACTGATGAATAGTGAATAGGAGAAATGTCCTGAAAATGCGGGTTGTTACACAAACTTTTGATTGAGGCGTTGAGAAACTTACAACTTTGCCTTAAGTGCTTCGTAGTTATCATGGATGTTAGGTAAAGACTAAAATATGACTCACAGGCGAGCGGTAAGCCAGAATGGAGGCTCACTAAGGCCGCAATTTAATGCGTAGCCATCCTTATACCCACTTTAATAGTTTGTCATAATTAGTTCCACCTTTCAACCACTTAATACAGTCGCGATCAATCAACCAAAAGTTCAAGATTTATAAGTAAGCTCAAAACAAGATTTCACCATTATTAAGTCCGTTTAATATTTTATTTCTTGAAATTACCCTTTGTTACTATCATGTTGCAAAAACATATAAAACAAAAGTAATAAAATAAAATAAACAAACAACAACAATAATGGTCATGCAAATTACAATCAATATAAAACACACTATTGATTTAATATACGATTAATAGGGTCTTCCCTAATTTTATAATTAATCAAATTCTAGTAATCTTTATACATAATATATACTAAACCATTTATCAATTATAATAAATCGCATAAATAAGCATGAAATCAAAACAAATCATAATCCATAACAACACATGCATAGTTTGTCATGGATGCCCATATTGCACATATTATACAAATAATCATGTCAATCAAGGAACGCAACCAAACGGCATATAACAATATCCATACACATAAATTACATGCAACCTAGGGTTTCTTCAAGTTTTTTTTTTAACATAATTCAACAAACCCTAATTTCTTTTTAGATAAAAAAAACTTTCGACATATATATAAAATAAATTTGAAATAAAAAAAAAATAAAAAACTAGGGTTTATGAAAAAAAAAAAAAAATAAATAAAAAAAAAAATAAGAACACCAAGCATGTTATAATCAAACGATTCAATTTTATGTGTTTCGGTAATTCATTATAATGTATTAACGGCTCTTGATGCCACTGTTGGAATATATGAATAATATAAAACAATAAACATATAAACATCAAAGAGTACGCAGCGGAATAGATCAAATACAAATAATAAATTAACCGAATATAAATGGATACGTACCTCTTGATTCAAGCAAGAACAAGAACTTATAAACCCTAGGAGAGGGCTTATATGGATCGACTAGGGCTAGTCACAAGGCAAGATCACCGTTAGCAAAAGTATGCTAACACTTCGTTCTCACACACACGTACTATAAGCGTTTCAATTGAAATGCTAGATTCGTAGTACACGAAAAGATTAAACTATTGGTCCTATCAATCAAAGATCGATTAGACACAAAGAAAGAGATTAGAGAAGATTAGGTTGCTATGGAACCAAGGGGTGATTAGAATGAATGAGAGGGGTCTCATTATATACTAATCAAGAGGCTTGGAGCAAAAGCTATCCCAAACCCTATGTGGTTATGGGTGTGGCCGGCCATGGGTTACAAAAGCCCAACCCGAACCGAACTTTCACTCTTTTCCAACTCTAGTCCTTCATGTCTTGTCTAACGGTCGTTAGTTACCGTTAAGTTTATATTTCGTGTATTTAATAATTATTCGTCACTAAAACAATAATTATTAATTCATTGAAACTCATACGTAAAGTGTGCAATCCCGAAGTCTCGAGTTCGAATCCGGTCATGATATATTAATTTATTATCCGTCAAACTAACAAATATCAGTGATCTCAATATGATTAAAATATGTATAATTGTCATTAGTATAAGATCAATTTCAATAAATTATTAATCTTCATCTACAAAATAGCTTGCAATATGCATACTACAGATCAGTCAATGCATAACATATATCTACTAAAACAACAAAGGTCAAAAATCATAATTGCATAAATAATAAAGTTAGCGCCTCCTATGTACTAATTCACAAACTTTTACTTGTGATAATTGAAGTGAAAGATATGAATTTACCTTGTTGTTTGGTGGCAAGACTCATTACATACATCTTCCTCATCTCCTTTGGAAGTCGACCGATTTCGTATTAAATGCGGATGTAGCCACAAAGAACTGACAACACCTAACCACGACAGTAGCGGCAGTTCCTAAGGATGCATGACAGTACCCAAAATGTTCTTGCAGGAACAAATCGAGTACTGATGAGGTATGGTCTCCTCCGGATACTTTCGAGGATATAATCACAATGAGTCCTTAATATATCTAAGACAAATCCATTCTACGATGGAGCAGTGTCTGCTCAGGAGGCATAGTGACAGAGCAGTGTCTGCTCAAGAGGCAGATCAAGAGTCATAGTTAAGGAGCAGCAGGAAGCATAGTCATGGAGCAGCTCAGGAAGCATAGTGACGGAGCAATGTCTCCTCAAGAGGCATAATGACGAAGCAGTGCCTGCATCGGAGCTTGTACACTAGCAACTAACATACAAGTACAATGACGTATTAATAAGCACAGAGCTTGGTCCATAACCTGGTTCTTATCAGCGACTTACACGTTGTACCTAAATGACAACCCGTCCCCACAGTACTTGTGTCGTGGAGCACACTCCAGGTAGAATAAATAAAGCCATCCACCCGAATGGATAAGAGAGTTCACACACACGCCACTACAGACTCTACTCCTCACTTAACTCTCTTATTATCTCTCTCTAGTTTCTCTCACTAAAACTTATACAAAGCATTTACTTATTCTCACACCAAAGCTTGGTCTCGGATTAAAAACCTGGGGCGAACTAACGGTGTTCTTTTTTATTCAACCTAGAGACGAAGGAGCAACTACAAGTTTTCCGCAAGAGCAACTACGAGGCCTTCGCAGGAGCAGCTGTAGGACCTCCTAAGGATCAGGGTTGAAGAGCACTTACGGAAATTTGCTCAAACAAGTACCATCAACAAGCTTTAAAGGTTCATTCCCGTTCCCATATTGTGACATCAAAATCCTATAGAAACTCCAAGTTATCGGATTTGCGCAGGATCGATATGCCCCATGTTTGAAGAATTCGATGACTGGCCTTCGCTGCAAAAGATCCCGGAATTGGTCGATTCGGAATCGGCTGGATTGGAGGAATCCGGAGCCACATGGATCTTCAACGGGTTCAAAATTCTTTTGATTCCAGGCGGCCGACCCAATTCTATGGAATTCAAAACTGTTTGTATATAGACCTGAAACTGCATCAACCATTCATATTCAGCTTTATGGTTGCATTCAATCATCAAACTTTAATACTCCAACATTAAGACTTCCCATTCAATTTGTATACCTGCAATTAATCGTGTGGGTTTTAATGCAGTAACACTTCGCATTCCCCACCTTTATTCCTAAACGATTTCGAAGGCAATGTTGCAATCATTAAGACTCCCTAATAAGTGATCAGACTGAATCTTATAATATGTATAAATTTTTAAAGAAAAGTATTTCACGCTAAAAAAGTACTGTAGGTTTTACTAAAAAAAGTTCCATCGATCTTTTATTTGCATACATGTATAAAAAATATACGAACGTATTTTATTTTATACTAGAAAAAAGTTTTAGTGATGTGTGTGTATATATATATATGGGTAATGATATGCACACATACCATTTTACTTTGCACACATAGAATTAATAAGCCCCACGTAATTTTATGTGTGCAAAGTAAAATCAAATGTGTACATAACGACATATCAATGCCCTATATATATAGATTTGGTTTAAAGTTTGCCAAAGCTTTCTAAAATCAAAAACTTAATATATAATTTGGTAGGGTTCAATTTTCTTTGCAAAGTCGGTTTGGTTACAAATTTGATCCGGTTTAGATCTTATGCGGATTACCCAATTTGTGAACACCCTGCTATTCACTTCATCGACATATTGATTCCGCACATAATGATTCCACTATTTAACAATCATAACTAAATACAGTAGAATCGATATGAAAGTTCAGATATTTATACATCTATTTAAACATGATAGATTACGAATCTAAGTTCATATAAATCTCCAACATCATAAGGTTGTTAGTCATCAAAATATAACATATGAACCAGATATCAGATATTAAGCCTGGTATTTCCAGTCAACGCTTAGACCAAACATGCAATCTGTCCCACTAATGGTGCCAAAGCTGCAACCCGAAGGTTGCGACTTAAATTTGCAACTATTGTTCATAATCACTTTACCAGATTTGACATCCTCCAAGTATGCTTTAATTACAAGCGAACCCTTGGTGGGTACAGCCACTAAAGATTTTATCAGCTGAATCACACCATCCTCTAAAACATGATTGGGTAGAAAGAGTAATGACATGTAGTTATATTTACGTGAAGGTAGACACTCACATTCAACAAGAAACTCATCGCCATAATAGGCAAGTAAATACCCACGTACTTCACGACCAGGTGTCTTGGTTTCAAAATTTACCTCCAAAGAAGCATCGATTGCATCCTTTAATAGAACGTAATACAAAAGTGTAGATCCTTCCTTCCCTGTAATATCAAGAACACCACATGCACTATCTGATTTCTTCTCCCAAAAATCTGAGAGGTCTATTTCTATCTTGTGATTGCAAATTTGATAACACCCGTCCTCGTTCTTAGCAACATAGAGTTCCATACGAACCTCAATAGAAGAAGAGACTGGAACTGAATAACCACTAGTGGGATTCCGGAGGTATACAAGCCCCCTGTCGGTCGGGATTACGGGATCACACCATTTATGGTTGAATAAAGAAACATGAGGAAAGTCAGGCTCAAAAAAGTGAGATTCCACATCTGATGATAGTAATCCATACTTGTTTGATACTGAAATAACCCCAAACACTTTACCCACTTTATCAGACCCAAAATGTGCTGCAGTAAGGGTAAGAAACGAAAGGAGCTCAAACCGAGAATTTCTTCGTGGATCCCTGATGAAAATCCTTACAACATCCACAAATTAAAAACGAAAGTTACAATCATAGATAATTAAATGGTGTTGCAACAGTGAACAAAAATTATGCAATGGAGATAGAGAGAGGACTTGTTTGTTTTCGACAGTTGTATAGCACTAAGTTAGGCAAAGTCCTTGTCATGTATACGGTAGACATGAGAAACACTAATGAATTCCTAAGGAGTGCCTTAAAAGAACATGCTCTCTATTCCCTTGCCTTTCGCAACAGCTCATTTATGTTAATTCTAACTCAATTAATCCAGATCCAACAGCAAAGCAAAGATTAATAAAAAGTAGAGGAAGTTTAATTTATTTAATTTTATAGGGCCAATTTCATATATCCCCTTAAAAAGCTCTCTAATTTCAAATATACCCAACTCAATTGTTAAATATCATATATACCCATTAAATACATTTGAAATATCAAATCTGCCCAATTACCTAAAACATTACAATATGACCGATATACCCCTTTGTTAAAAAATTTATCAATTACTTATTTACCTAGGTAAGCTTTACGCTAACCTAAACAACACTCAACCGAAAGAATTATGAGTTCCAACAAAAAGCTCTTATTAATCCACATAATCAAACCAAAAAAAACTTATCAAAAACCAACAGTATCTCAAGTAGCATAATACTCATTTGACAAATTCATAACCTGAGCTAGTCCATTGTTGCATTACCATCAGTGGCTACACTTCGGTTTACGTTTAATGGTACCTACTAAGTGAAAAGCATGCTATGATGAGGATATAATGAACATTTAAAGTAAATTAATGTTAAAGTGTCAAACTCTTACGTTTCAAAATGGAGGGTTTTGGCCTTTTTTGTCACTAATTTAAAAAAGGGAAAATTTCGAAAGTAGCCGGTTGCCCACTAGTGCATATCACTCTTTAGCCACAAAATGAAAAAAAAACTCCAAACCAGCAACGGGGCAACTTATATTTTGGGCAACTTTTGTCTTTTTTTGAAAAAGACAAAAGTTGCCCAAAGCACGGGAAAGCACGGGACACTAGTCAAAAAAAGACAAAAGTTGCCCAAAATATAAGTTGCCCCATGGCTAGTTTGGAGTATTTTCCATTTTGTGGCTAAAAAGTGATATACACTAATGGGCAACTGGCTACTTTTGAAATTTTCCCTATAAAAAAACTAAGATTGGGTATATGTGAAATTTAAGAATAGGGTTGGGTATATATGAAATTAGGGAGATTTTTAAGGTGATAATCTGAAATTCTCTCTATTTTAGTAGTCAAAAAACACATTACCTACAATTACAGTTAAAACTAATAAATTTGTTACAAATATATACATAATTTTGATTTTATTTATATACGACATTACAAATTGTTACAAGTATATGTATTTTATTTATATACATACACATTTTCAAAGGCATAATGAAAAGGTAAGATACTTTATGCAAAGAACCCGATATTTGACTTAAATTTCGTAAAATGAAAATAAAACTTGGCATAGAAAAAATCAATTATTTTGAACATAAAAACCGGTAGTTACCTAGCATTTACATCCACTGATCGTTTCGCTACGGAAAATGGTAATCTCAATGGCAGAGGGGTCACTGATAACTCACTTACTTTGGGGAGAGTTTGATCTGGAAAGAATGGGGATATCTACACGAAAAAAGAAGTTTAAAACTGGTTATAAAATGTGGAATTGTGAATAACTTTGTTTTTTATACTAGTTATGATATGGTAACGAGTTTTGATGTTATCTTAAACTGGTCATGAACTGATTCAATAAGTTTAAAACTGGTTATTGAGAAGTATAAAACTGGCTATGGACTTATTCAGTAGTATGGTAACCAATTTTAATGTTATCTTGATGCACCCAAACCAATCTAGATGAAATAACTTAAACCCAAAACTTAAATATATCTCAAATAGTCCTCAAAAAACAAGAGAAATAATCAATGGTTTATAAACAAAAGATAGCCCCGCATAAAAGAATCCAGGGAAAAAAAAACCCGACCGATAAACCAAATTAAAGAAAAAAGTTACTAGAGAACACATACTGGAGTGATCCCCAAAAGATGAAAGCCTTTCTCCAGTACCACCGCAGTGGCCTCACACAGCAATAATGTGCTCGTATCCGTAATAGACCTAGCCTGCCAAAATTTTCAAAATTACACCTTTATAATTGGGACAAATATACTCACATATACCTTTTAGAATAATAATAATAATAATAATAATAATAATAATAATAATAATAATAATAATAACTTTGGTTTGAGAGAATCACAAATTTCACCTTTTAGAATCACGACAAAAATAGTCACATATACCTTTTAAAAATCAAGTTATTTTGATAAAAAAAAAAATAACGTTGGTTTGAGAAAATCAGAAATTAAATTCAATATTGTATGAGAAAAAACATATGTATGTACCTTGCACACACAAGAATAGTAATGGCTGAATTTCTTTGATAAATCGTAAAGGTATTCACATAGGATGTGTGGCAGGACACATAAACAAGACTCTTCGAGGGCCTGGAAAAGAAAGTTAAAAGTATTAATACAATAATATAATTTACATAATCATATTCGCAAGATTAGGAAAATTTACAAAAATCAAACTTTTCACTTCATTTTTCCTTCTACGTTTGTGAAATGTCTTCATACAGGCATCTACATTAGCATAATGTTTGTGCCTGTCATAAACGGAACTAGCTTTTCTAATTGGTATACACTCTTGATTATTTGTTTCATTATTTTCAAAATTTCCTTATAGTCTAGTACGATACATATCGTGTTATATTTATTGCTTGCCAACAAGCACACGACTTAACTTAAATCAACCATACATTTTAGAGCATGTTAGAAGAAACTATAATGTGTTAAGAGTAACCTAGGGAAATCAAACCAATTGTTCACCTCCAAAAATATGTGTTACAACTTCAACTAGGGTTATGTATGTTCAATGAAATAGTAAAAGTTCATTATGATATTGCCTTACCTCAGTAAACTCGAGTAATCGGAATCCTAAAATCCGTTCCTCACCTTTCACCCATCCTTCATCTTTACCCAGTATTAACTTTGAAGCCTGTTGCAGCACACATGTATATCCGTTAACTTAATACTTAAGAACAAGAAAGCAATAATATTGGTCCAAGATGAGAATGTTGGAAAACATTGAAACGAAAAGAAATTGTTACCTTTAACTCATTGATGTTTTTACGAGAATCATCAGTAATTCTACGAATTTTGGCTTGTGTATGTAATAGATACATGAAAGTATTTCCCTATATATCAAGCAATTTGAGTAGATCATGAGAATACAAATATACAATAGCTAACATCACTACTAATGGAAGAACAAAGTACCTCTTCTTTGATAATCTCATCATTGATATTGAATTTTAATTCGTCCAATCTATTGTGTTTCAGGAATACATACCTGTTAAGAAGACAAAACCCAAACCATCGAGTATATGAGTACAAAATTTTGACCCAAAAGTAGGCTATCTCATTTATGAAACAAAGGAATTAGCCTGTGTAGACAGCGTTAACTTCAATATATAAAAGTTTGGAAATAAAAACTTTGACTATAGCAAGTTCATAGGATATTAACATTTACTACTTTACTTGTATGTATTAATATTGATAGCAAATAAGGGTAGAAGTTATGATAAAAGCATGAGAATCTTACAATAAAACACAATCTAAAACTGCTTCAGGAGTATATCCAAGCAACATAGCATCCTCGGCTGATAAAAAGAAAAATTGTGAAATTTAGCCATTTTAAAATCGATCCCGTTATTATATTAATGGGTTAACAAAAAAATATAATTTTGGTAATCGCACCATCTATTCAGGAAAACAAATTAAGAATTAATGAACAATATGTCGTATACCTTGTTCCACTGCCACATGACTTTTAGCTTTTTCTAACAACTTATCTTCCAGTTCAGTACTGCAAGATCGATATCCTGCATAACTTGTTCTGGCAGGTTTGTGCCTATTACTTTTGACACACTCTTCGAGTTTAGCAGCCTGGAAAAAAATTAATCAATTTCTCATCTTTAACTTTAACATGTGTTATCAGTTAAGCATAAAGTTACTTACGGTAAAGGACATTTCAATAAACTCTTGTTTCCATACAGGAGTCAAGTATACCATCCAATCTGCTCTTTGCAGTTCATACCTACATATGACAGAAAATTTAAAAGCCAATGTGCATTATTACATTGGTGAAATGTAACACTGCTTAGAATAAAATTACCAGAAAAAACAAATCTATTACTAGCCAATTGATATAGATGTTTTCATAAAGTTAGCAAGTAAAGTACCAAAAAGCTATGAGATCTTCATAAGCATTGTCGAAATCTCTCTGATCTTGTCTTTCCTCATTCGGAAACCATCTATTCAACACTTTTTGAGCCCTGTCCCTCTTAAATAAAAGGAAATATAACTCATAAAGTGCCAAATATGCCTATTTTATATCAAAAATAGGCCAAAAATGGTTTTTTTTTCCATATAATATATATAGATGCAAATATAAAACGATTTAATATAACAAAGATTCAAATAGCTAGGTCAACTGAATATGTACTTTAGAACGTGTGGACGAGATCGTAGTAGGATGACCGATGGTCACATCAACTTTAGAATACTTGAGAATACTCATTAGCGTGCATCCTATTGCGCGTCGGCGAAACAAATCCACATCCATTTCCTCATCCAATGAGGGATAGTCCACAATTACCCTTTCGACAGGAAGTTTTGGTGCCCATGTGTCTATACCATCTTTTACCATCTTATGAATGCTCTGCAAGGAAACACGAAGAATCTAAGTGAAAATTGTATTGTATGTTACAAAAGAGTTGGAAAAGAAAAAGAAAACAAAAAAATACCTTTGCAATCCATTTTCCTGATAATTCTATAGTGAAAAAACCAAGATCATTTGTGGAGGCTATTCCCTCTATCATGTCAGATTCCGGAAACTTTTCCTTGATTTTCTATGATAATACCGAAACATATAATTACAGTTAAAAAAACTCAAGTTCAAAACCCATGGTTGACAAAAAATATTATTACCTCTCCAACCTCTCTTGGTCCTCCATCTAAGGGTCTTACTGTTACTGCACAGCTGGTTCTTAATACAGGCCATATCCACAAGGCATTTTGGCTGTAATCATTCAGAAGAAAAAAAACTAAATGTATATGTTACCTACCAAAATAAAGTAAAATTGCACAAATATCAGAAGCAACATATACCATTCATAAACACCATGCATCTCTTTTTGGCAAGTATATAGCATATGCTCTTGCTTTAAGTCGGTGTAACTATTTTCATTTTCAAGGTGACCATGTCTCGCTGCGGTTTCATTTTGCTTTATTTCTTCTTGAAGACGTTTCAGTGCGGTTTCAAATGGCTTTGAGATTTCTTCTTGAAAGCTCCATCTCTTGCGTTCCTGTATTACAAAACCAGAGCCATTGTCTTAACTGTGTAAATTCATATATATAAAAATAATGATAATGTGTACATTATTGAATATTGACAGACTTACATCAGGAGCTCTCATTGTTGATGTAGGATGGGCCCACTTTAAGACTTTCCTCCTAGGTTCCTGTAATACAAACTAGTACCATCATCTAAACTGTGTAAATTTATATAAAAAAATGATAATGTGCAAGTTAATAATAGACTAACATTAGGATCTGCCGTTCTTGATATAGAACTTGGCCACTTTACAAAACTCCTCGCACCTTCCTGTATTACAAATTCAGTGCCATCATTTCAACTGTGTAAATTTATATTTATATAACAAACACGATAATGTGTACACTAATAATAGACTTACTTCAGGAACAGGAATAGCTGCGAATTGTACTTTAGAATATGCCCACTTTAACAATCTCTTACATTCCTGTATTACAAAACCAGTGCCATCATCTTAACTGTGTAAATTTTTATAGAAAAACATGATAATGTGTTAATAATAGACTTACATCAGGATCTGCCATTACCCTTCCTGTAGAAACTGCCCAGTGTAAGAAGTCCTGTCTTTCCTGTGGTATGAAACAAGTGCCATCATCTTAACTGTGTAAATTTATATTAAAAAACCATGAACGTTAATAGTATACTTACACCAGAAGTTATTTTAGAATGTGTCCAGTCCTGTGATACAAAACCAGTGCCATCATCATCTTAACTGCGTAAACTCGATATATATATATATATATATATATATATATATATATATATATATATATATATATATATATATATATATATATATATATATATATATATATAAAGATAATGTGGATGTTGACAACAGACTTACATATATTTCTGGTATTGGCGTAGATGGTACCATTATCGGTGTAGAAGGTCCGATGATATTTGAGGTACAAGGTGCCATTCGTGCTGATGTAGAAGGTGATAATGGACTTATATACATTTTAGTTCCTCGTGTCGGTACATAAGGTGCCACTGATGACGTAGATGTCCTTGTCGTTAATGTAGAAGGTACTGCACGCGTACCAGACCCATTATTAATTTTTGGTCTCTTACGTTCCTTTAATACAAAATAGTGAAATACAATGCCATCAGTGTAATTTATAAATAGATAATAATAATAATAACGTGTACCTAAATAATAGACTTACATTCAATCTTGATTTCTTTGACGAAGATGGCTCCATCTGGTAACAAACATGTAAGAACTAATTATGTTACCAAAATACTAGTACTGCACTACTAATTTCTTATTTTTGTAATGAAGAAAGTGAATATGGGGTTGTTAGACATTTAAGCTTACATGAAAAACCTGTCAAAACAACATTGTTTTAACCTATTACTTGCATCTATTTTTCAGACCACTTTGTGTTTGAAAATACATTCATTTTTATCGCTCATCTTCATGAATACAAAATAATAAGACGAATACAATTTTTTTCAAATATATAATGGTGAGCTGGTCTTATTTTATAGATCAATTGCATTGCAAAATGTGAAATATATAATGATGAGCCTTTTATGGTTAAGTGTATTAAGGATATTTAGTTTGAGGTTAAAAAACTAAAACTTGGTTTTTCTTGTAAAGCTTAGATGCTTAACAACGTCATATCCAGGGGTGTTTGTATGTTTTGGCTTATGCTTCATAAGCTCCATTTTTTTGGCTACTTTTGGTACATATAACATATGGGCTTAGATAAGTTTAGGGGGTGATTGTGTAAGCTTACATGTGGGTTTATGAGCTTATATAATTTCAGCTTATACTTCATAAGCCTCAATTTTCAGCTTATTTCGAGAGTTATGAGCTTCTTATGTCATAACAAGCTTATACAAGCCCATAACTCTCAAAATAAGCCGGAAAATAGAGGCTTATTATAAGCCGAAATCATATAAGCTTACACAAACACCCCCTGATTATGTCATAACAAACTTAATTATATAAGCTCACAAATCTCAAAATAAGCTCGCAAACACCCCCTCACTTTCCTCTTTTAATAACAGATGATATTAGCATATTATATATCATGAATCAATCAATAACAATCGACGAGGATGAGATTAAAAATTATTAAATAAATAAGATAATAATGACCTGCCACACCAACGTTAAACTAGGTTTTGTTTCCCCCTTTTTAAGGTTTTAATTTTAACGATGGGGATGGTACTTGTGTCGTGTGGGGCTTTTCGGTTTTGACTTGTGCGGTCAAATTTTATGTGTTTATTTTTTTGTCTATTATTATTTTTTACTGTTTGTATAAGTATTTTTTTTTTATTCGTCTTCATATACGGTTTGAGTGTGTATGATCCAAATCATTTTTTGTTCTATATGTTTATTTGCCTCAATTTATGTGTGGGAAATAGATAAAGCTAATCTTTGAACCAATTGTTGACGTGTACTTTTAATTTTTCAATGTTAATGGTTTGTGTGTTTGTCTGTTTCACCGGGTATTAACATTTTACTAAAAAAAAGTAAAATAAATATTGTGCTTTTTGCAACTAAAATATGTCATCTGACATGATTCTTACGTGTGAAATGGATTAAAGAAGCTACATTAATTATACTTTTTTTGTTAGTTTATTATATATGAGAGGAATACTAGCGATGGTTTATAGCGGCAAATATTTATACGTGCGAAATCGTGATTTTAGTTTGACCATTGATGCAAAAATTAAGGGGTTCAATTTGTAGTAATTGCGAGAAAAAATTATGTTTTCGGTTAGAAACATAATATGATAAAAAATTAATTACACAATTTGTAGAATATTTAATTAGTGGTGGATGTTGTTACTATTTCTGACCAATGGTATAATAGTCCATTAACATTATTCGTTTTTAAGTTATTTCAAATTTAAATAATAAACATACACTCTTTGTAAGTAGTAGATTACATAATTTTAGAATATTTATTTAACAGTAGATGTTGTTACCATTTCTAACCAAGGGTATAATAGTAAATTAACATTACTCGGTTTTAAGTCATTTTAAATTTAAAGAATGAACATACACTTTTTATAAGTAGTAGAGATTAGTAATAGAATAAAAGTATATTTTTATTATACTACTTAACTTACAACTAGAATTAAATGAGAACAAAACTTAACATGAGAATTATGAGAAGTAATTATGACATCACATTCGAGAAACATCGACTTGAACTAGATGCATTTTATGCATTTATATGCATCCTGATATATTATTTAGCTCAAAATTAGATGCATACACATATATTAGATGAAATTCATCAAATTAGATAAATGATGTGCTTTTTTCATCTCTACATGCCAAATATAGTTCCAGTGTTACTTTGTTCAAAATCACTTTTGAAACGGTAGCCAATGCAACTAAATAAATTGAGATACATCTAATTCAAGTCGATACATCTCAAATGTATGGTCATGGTTACATTTCATCCTTCTCATTTTAAGTTTTCTTCTCACTAAATGTCTATATCCTACCCACTTTACTAATAGAATAAAGATATAAGATGCGTTTCTACCTGTACTTTTTAGATCCATAAACAGGAGAAAGAAAAGAAAAAGAAGGAGATTGAAAAGTTTTGTGTTCTCGAGATTTTTTATAGGGAAAAAATGAAGAGAAGTGGAAGGAAGTAGAAGGACCTTGTAGTTGTTTTTGTTGTATCAAATTTTCTTTCCGGTTTTGGGAGGAAGAGCTCTTCTCTTATCTTCTCTCATTTATCTTCTATTCTTTTCTTTTAATAAGTGAACTCGAGAACACAACGTTAGTGTTCGTGTTCCCAGAGGCGGACCTAGGCATGTCTAGGTGGTGCCCGGGAACCACCTTGGCCGAAAAAATCCTTTAGAAGTGATACATAAACCTTTTCAGGACCTACCTTGGAAATTATCTAGGAACAACCTTAGATTTAAGATTTAAGAGGAAGAAAGAAAGAAAAAATAAAAAATAAAATTCCGGGCACAAAATTGGACGTTTACTGCTGTGCGTTTCTGAAGAAGATGAATGTGTTAAAAGTATTTTATTCTGGTCATAGCAATTTTTAAAAGAATTCACTCTTTGTTTTATGGTTAAAGTAACTTAAAGTTGGGTAGAAGTCTTTTTGGTTAGTTGTCAAGCAAACGAATCAATTATTGGTAGCATTTGTATTTGTGCCTTTTAAATTTGCTTCACATTATTAGATGATAAATAAGGCCCAAGCCCGGTATGTGGGATTGGGTCCATTAGGGTTTCGTTATGTATTGGCTCTATATATATCATATCAATTAAACGTATCTCCTACGGGGGTTTATGTAGTCTAACATGGTATCAGAGATACGTTTTATTGATACCATGTTAGACTACATAAACCCCCGTAGGAGATACGTTTTATTGATACGATATATATAGAGTCAATACATAATGAAACCCTAATAGACCTAACCCCACATACCGACATATCGGGCTTGGGCCTTATTTATCATATAATACACGTTTCTACGGTATACAACTTATTATATGGGTAATACAACTTATTATATGTGAATTTGTATAAATGTTCCTAGTTTCTAATAGTTGATCAATAAAAATACATTGTCGACAAGTATATAATAATACAATAAGATCTGATTTAAATTTTGTTTTCAATTTTATAGCAATGATAATACATTTTTTGATTAGAGCTATTGTTAACACTAATATATAAACAATTTATTGTCTTTCATTTGCTATGTAGAACTGTAACCAAAAAAAAAAAGACCCGATCCATTGACCATTTGACTTATTGACCCATATATTTTATCGTTTTGACGAAATTAAAGGAACCACTTTAAATTTTGGCCTAGGTCCGCCACTGAGTGTTCCACTCATAGCTAGTTATGAAACCTTTTCTGACCATGACAAAATATTTGAGTTTTTACTTCAGAAAACACATGACAACATCGTTTAGGTACTTCATGTACTACTTGAGATTCTAAGTTTCTCTCCTCATAATGTAACATATTATTTATTATTAGATGAAAGTTATCTTAGAAATGAGGCGATTAGCTTGGGCAGTTCCCAATCCCTAAAAGATAATGCAAAATCTGTTTACAATGGGCATTTTTCGGTCAGCTCGCTAGAGGCATCCGGAAACTCAGGACGCTGCTTTTTTTTATGGTAAAAGGATTACCCCTGGTAAAATATTATTACTCCAAAAAAATAATGAAGTACAACTCAGGACCTACTTTAATCAAGGAATGTGAGAAAGTGTACAATAACCTTTTTTTTTTTTTTTTTTTTTTTTTTTTTATCAAAAGACGGCGTTGAGCAAACCGTTAAACCAAACCCTAAGGTACCTCATCCCTTAAGGTACCCTAAGGACATACTTTAATCAAGGAATGTGAGAAAGTACTCTCTTAAGCTTGAAGGCCAACAAGTTCCTGCAAAGAACTGGTAGGAAGATTACCATCAATGGTAATGAAACTGCAGGTTTTGATAAGAAGAAGGTGGAATGTTTCAACTGTCACAGGTTAGGACACTTTGCTAGAGTATGCAGGAAGCCAAGGAAGCTAGACAATATATCTACTTGGTACAATCCAGAGAAAAGGAAGGAGCCAACTGTGGAAGAACCAAAGGCCATGCTTGCTATTGATGGTGTCAGCAATGATTGGAGTTATATGGCTGATGAAGAGGAAGCATCAAATGAATCTGCAATGATGGAAACTGAATTTGCTCTAATGGCATTCTCTTTTATTCTGAGGTATACTTAAGTGAAAGTTGTTCTAAATCTTGTAAAGCTTTAAAAGAGTGTGAAAGACTTAGGGAACTTTTAGATAAACAAACCATAGAGTTAATGGATTGTCAATATAACTTGTCTAATCATAAAAGAGGTGTAGCTGTCTTAGAAACATAGTTAGAGCACTATAAGTCAAATGAGTCTAAATATAATGATGATCTTGCTATTTTAAGAAGAGATTTAGACTATAAGATTGTTGTGAATGAGGCCCTTAGAGAAGAATTAGAAAAGCTTAAACAAAAGAATGAAAATGTGCAAATAATTGTTGACACATTAGCTTATCAGTATGAGGGTATAACTAAGGTTTGGGAGGCACAAGTAGTGAATAAGGCTAGGTGTAACCTCCCGTAAATTTTCCCATACGATTAGTAAATATCAATAATTGAATAAAAGGATATTACGTGAATTAAATACCCTTTTTACGAGGAACAATTTTTTTTATTATGCATTGCATATTATGTGAACCACTACGACATTTATGATTGACCATTTACCTAGGAACGATGCTTACACACAACCTCGATAATCTATTAATATCGCGAATAATAAATTTAAAACATTTATATTTTATAAATATACGTTTCGTTTAATTACCATACAATATTTATATAATTCCCGAGCCTACGAAAATTCCCGAGATTTCTCACTAATATTTTTGGACCCCGACACGATACCCGGAACAACCTACGTGGGCCCACAGAACCTTTGGGCCTGAAATAAACCAACAGCACACCACATGGACTCATATTTCTTTCTTTCTTTTGTTTGGGCCTGATCCACACCAACCAGCAGCCCACCAGGCCACAAGGCCCAGCGGGGTGTTTGTTTTATTTTTATTTTGTTTCTTTTCTTCCCTTTGTTCATGTCGCGACCAAGCTCCAAACCACCCTTGTTTCTTGCGATTTCGACATATAACACTAACATATTTTTACTTGTTTCGTTCCACCATGTTACTGAGAATCGAGAATGACAACTTTCGTGACCTCCCTCGCTCGTTTACTACCCTAGAAACAACCCAAGTGAAACACAAAACTCACCCTTTTGGAAATTTCACCAAACGTGTCACCAAGCTTCTAAGCGACCACCCAACCTCTCCAATCATTGAAAACCCATAATTAAACGTGTAAGAATGTCAGAGAATGTTAGAAATGTCTTACACATTCCTTTATCATGTTACAAGTCGATTGGGTACAATTTGAGGTGCCATACAAAGTTTACACGACTACACACAACCTCTTGTGATCACAAAGCTCCAAATATGTTAAATAGTCGTCCCCTACTTTCCTCAGTTAGACACACACACTCAAACAAGCAATATAGATATTTTCGAGTTGAGATACACAAGAAATGGGACGAACCTTTTGCCCATCATACGAAGTGTCGAAGTGATCCAAGAGTACCTCGTTTGCTTTTCTTGAACCTTTGGTAGGTCGTGTGTCAAGCCACGCTACCCATTTGCCCCAGCTCGATCCATACATACGTTTTTACGCCCCCTTTTGAAGTGAAGTAAGTCTACACGACACCTAATTCATGTTTTCATTTCAATAACTTTCTATTTTTGGCACTTTACTTTGATCCATTATCTCGTTAAGTAAAAACGTAATATATACTTTTTATTCGACATCCTAAACGTTTAATATACTAGCAATCAAGTGGCATAAAGTTTTGAACTTAAAAATAACATTTACTTAATAAATATCACACGTTTTAAAAGTCATTGGACCTATACGATTTTAGTAAAAACACTTAGAATATTTTTGACTAAGAAACTGTTTTCAGAATCGATTTTAGTCACTTACTTAGCCTCGATTACTTCAAATCTAGACACATAACATATCGATATTAAAACTTGAACTCATTGTTGACATGGCTAGCAAATAGGAAACATAAAAGACGTAACCTTATAAGCTTATTTAGACCTTTTGCCTGACCCCTTTTTGATCGACCAAAACCTGTTTTTCATAAATACCTTATAACTTGATTTTGGGCTTAATAATCCATTAAACTATTTTTAAGCTTTTCGTATAAGCTGACCATTTAAGCACTTTTGTAATGTTTTTGTAACATAAAAATGAACCCGAGACCAGGCCCAAACCCCTCGTAAGCCCTTTGGATCACGAAACCTTAATGGGCCTTAAAGTTAAGCTCGTTAAGCCCATTTGTAAAAATAAGCACTTTTTGAGAAAATAAGCTTTTGAAATAAACTTATCTGATTATTCTGAGCTTATAGAAAAAGTGAAAATGTTAAATTTCAAGTTTGGTGAAATTTGGACTAACTTTGCAAAATTTTCATAACCGGGGACTAAAAGTGTAAACTTTGCAAACCTTGGGTCAAAAACTGTAATTTCTGATTTTCTGAGTTTAAAACTGTAAATAATGAAAATTGGAGTTGAAAAATGTAAATATTAATTTATAAAAATAATATTAATATTTTATATACAAATACACATGTTTAGTATAAAACTCTTATAAATTTAACTTATATATATATACGATATAAATATTCGCGTAACTATAATTAATTTTAACGATATATGTATAACGATACGTTTATTTCTTTTCTTTTAAAACTAACATCATAAAACATCGTCTACATACTTCGACTTATTCTTGATGATTTTCCATCTAACATCGATCATCGATCAATACACTCACAAGTTATATGTATATATAACTTTGTTCTTGAACTTCAAGCATTTAAACGAACACGAGTTTTAATAACAAACTAAATGACTAATATTCGCGATAAAACGAGATTTAGACTATCAACTAAAACATACCATATCTTTTAGGTTGTGTGTGAAGCCGTTGCCTTGCATCGTTGAGATTATGTTACTACCACTACTACTGTACTACTAAGGTGAGTCATAGCCCCTACTCTTACTTGTTTTACAATGATTTATAAACGTTTTTAGGGGAGATACATGCTTAACTACTATTTTTACTTTTACAAGTATTCCTTAACTAAATACATGATTGTATTTCATATAAACTTTACTGGTTTACACATTTTTATATCTCATAAGGAAATACCTGCTATAGACATGATTACAAGTGATTTTTCAATGGTATGCTATATTTGATCTCTATTGCTTAAGTACCGATTACCAAAAGTCCCTCGTTCATGCACCTTAATCACCCAAAGGGTGAGCGTAAGTAGTTGTGAATAGATCTATTAGGGATTGACAATCCCCATTTGGTCGCTAGAGGAAAGCCACCAAATGCACGCTATTTGATTTCATAGGTTACTGGTAAATACCTATCCTGAGGGCCACTGTTTTACATCATTATTATGGATAATTTTGATGCCTGTTAATCGTTGAGTGTCATGAGCTTAGAGCAATAGAACGGTAGTACTGTAGTCATGATACAGTATTATAACGACTGATGTTTGGGGTGTACAATGCTGTAGCCCACTGTTTTATTAAACTATGAGATTGTGCTCACTATATAGCAGGAAAAACTATTAATAATTGGCAAACAAACTACTATTTTGGTGTTGACCCGGTGAAGGGCAAACCAACGGACTATTTTTGAATTAACAAGGAAATCACTCATTTTCTGATTTTGATAAACCAACGATTTAAACTATGAACACTATGGATTTTCTCACACTTTAATTGGATAATCAACTCTTATTATAAACACTGTGGACTTGTAAACTCTTTGATTTTGGAAATCGATATTCGAAACTATAAACTCTATGAACTCACCAACCTTTGTGTTGACACTTTTAGCATGTGTTTATCTCAGGTAACTAAACAAGAAGGAACTTGAAGGCACGGAGTGGGCTTGTAACTCGGCATGGGCTTAAATAAACGTTTTGACACATTTCAAATAAACTTGTTGTTTAAACTATGAAACATCTTGATGTCTCGAATAATTGGTATTTTGAATGAATTAAACTTTAAAGAGTCACTTTTGTGTCGTTTTCTATGATTGTGATAAAGATCCTCGAAGTAACACCCAAAAAGTCTTCCGCTGACATTTTAAGTCTTCCGCTGACGTGATGATTTTGGGGGTGTTACAGATTGGCATCATAGCTACAGTTATAGAGAACCAAGTGTTTTGAACATTGGACTATAACTACACTTTTAAAACGGACCACTTTTACAAAATACCACCTTATGCCCTCCGTGCCTACGCTTTCCAATATCTGGTAGAGACATTACTTTTACATGATTTCGTATACATGTTAACATGTTATAATTATGCTAATGACTTATATTTACTAATCGGGATTATTACCAATACCATGTCTTCATATTCCCACCCTATTGTCTTGTCATCGGATTTATAGGCTTCCCCTTCAACATCACCTGATCCAATTCACCGAAATAGGAAAATTCGACAACTTCAGCCGTATGAAGCAAATTCTTCTTATATCACTACCAGCTCTTGTCATACCACCACCGGAATCAGTTGTGCCACCACCACTTACACCACCTGTGCTATCACCATCACCACCTACTATATTCTACCAATAGATCCCTGAACTTCTTGCTAAGCAATACTATAGGCATTTTTGAATGCACATCCCTTGTTCGACGAATTTGATCGGCATTTCGTGCCATATAAGCATATCTTCACTCAAAGTCATTAGGACTGTTTTTACCCATACCATGAACTAGAGCGAGTCCAATCCATCCTCCTTCCCCGAATAGGCTGTGTCCCCTACATTCGCTTCGCCCTCCGCTACTGCACAAAGATTTTAATCCCCCGTTTATTGAGTCATGAAAACACTACCTTATGTTTAGACAATTGATTCTAGTAAAAAGCCAAATAGAGAGTTTTGCGTGTGCCTGCTATAGTATGAGTAAAGGAAAAGCTTGAAAAGCATACTTGCTTTAAGAACGAAAAAAAAAAAAAAAAAAAAAAAAAAAGATTCCTTCAGCGGTTCAACCTTACATCCACATAGGAGTTATTTGCGTAGAAAAACCCCAAATAGTCCTCTTAGTATCGAAGCCTTCTTTTGACAACTTGTCAAGAAACATAAATAAACTGAAAGACTTTAAGACCTCCCACCAGAACAAAAGCTGAAGTTCAACAACCTTCTCTACGACTTTTATCCGAAACCCTCCTTGTTAAACAGCTGTTACAAACAAACTTTTTGTCTAACCAGGTAGGTTACCCCACAGATTTTCACGAAACAATAGAATAATTAGATCCCAAACACGATAGAATAACAATCTTCATTTAAAATGAAATTGTTTTCTCAAGTCAAGACAACGCCGCTAGTTAGAGCTACTCAACAATTATGGCTGTAAGATTCGCTATCACCCAAGAAAAGCTAATGTAGTAGTAGATACGTTAAGCTGAAAGGAACAATTAAAAAGAAGAAGCTAATGTAGTAGCATATACGTTAAGCTAGAAAGAACAATTAAAACCACTCAAGATTAGGAATAACTAATTATTAACCCCTTCATCACACTATACCCTTGTTGACAGATAGACTTGCCCGACACGAGAATCGAATCAAAACTATTACCGACACCCTCAACGACTTTCTTCGTGAACACGTAGAGACTCTTACAGATGAGATTGAGAACTTCGTAATTGGCCAGTTAGCTATGAAGCTATAGTTGAACAGATAAATACTCAGTTTTGGGAATCAATAGAGTTTATAGGATCATTGTGTGGAGCCAACACTTCAACAGAAATAATGATGGGAGCCTGGACCGTGAAATTGAGAGGATTGACATGGAGAACGTGTATCTTAGGCAAGCCTTACAAGAATCCCTAGCTAGGGAAAGAGCAAGAGATCAAACCATCGGAACTATGACCACTACCATTCAAGAACTTCAAAAACCACATGGACAAAACCTTAGGAAAACCATGGATCTGAAACTTGTCAGCTTAGCAAACCAACGTTCTATTAATAAGGAATCTTGTCATATAATGTTTTGTAAACATTCAGGCAAGTATTAATAAATGTTGTAATGACATCGATTTATGTTTGTCCTTCCGACATGATGTGACACATCTTAACTTAAATTTCTCATTGACTAAATTGTTATGATTATAACCCATTCTTGGTTGTATAAGAAGTATTCTAACTTAACATAGTCAGTATGAAATTCTAAACATACGTATTTCTTCCGTCGATGATAGCAACATGGCTAGAACTAGAAGAACAACCACAACCACTACACCAACAAACCCCGAAGTTATGACCCCAACAGCGATACAACAAGCAATTGCTGATAGTGTGAATACCGTCTTAACCGAACAAGCCCGCCAAAGAGATACTGGCACACAAATGACCGGAAACGCGACACCCGCACCTCATTACTACACCTATAAGGACTTTATATCATGCCAACCCACCTACTTCAAAGGTACCGAAAGGATATCCGAATTAGCCCAATGGTTTGAGCGATGTGAAAGGACCTTCCAAAGAAGTAGATGCTCAGAAAACAACAAAGTTAGCTTCGCAACGGGAACTCTAGTGCAAGATCTTAGTAGAATACTATTGTTCAGACTCTAGGAGCAACGACAACATATCAACTCTCATGGACTGAATTCAAGACCAAGATATTAAAGAAGTATTGTCCTCATTCGGAATTGAGGAAGCTTGAGGATGAATCCTATGTGTTGGTAGTAAAGGG
>JARVZY010003866.1:0-25571 GCA_030686995.1 Artemisia argyi
GAAAACAAAACAGTTATTATTATGTACTAAGCTCATGCAACCAAGACGTTAACGGGTACCAATATCAATCGGCGGTTATGTTGCCCCGGTAAGTACTTTGCCGTCATACTTAAATGTTCAAATATAGTGCATTTGTTGAACTAATCTGCTCAAACAAATGGGATTCGTCAATCCCAATAGGCCTATTCACAATACTCGCGCTCACTAATACTAGTGATTAAATGGTTCATGATGGGGCCTAGGATTGGCAAGGTAGGTACTTAGTAATAATAAAACAATCAGGCAGCATACAGTTTCAAAGCATTGTGTTCGGTTTAAAAGTAGCATGTATTCCCCCCAAGGGTTTATAAAACATTGAAGTAATGTAAAGTGGGGCTATGAACTCACCTTAAACAAGATAGCAAGTAACGAAGGTGATGGTTGGATCGTGTAGGTTTCTACGAGCAACCTATAATAGAATGTTGCGACTTAGGATTTATGTAAAGAATATAACGGAGTGCCTATATATATATCTTTCATTTATAGTCCATGATGTGGTATGATGTATATTTGTAAGTCTTTGAAAGAAAGATTTATGAACATGTATGTTTTGTATATCGTTTACTACCGTTCGGGCTAACATATTTCAGAAGTCATGTTAGTAAGCGTTCGAGGAGCCAGGACACTTTAACTCGTAAATCCACAACTCATCTCGACGGCTTACGTAATGAACTCCTCACATGAAGCTCCCTACTATTGTAGTAGTTGATAAAGTATATAGATATAAGTTTTGATCCGAAAAAGTTACATGTCCGATATTTGTATAAACTTAGGAAAGTTTATAGTACATGAAGGTTGTTATTAGGGGTAGTTTTATAAGTCTTGTGTGATCATTTGTCTTGGTAAAATCTCATGGTTTCCTTTTAGGTGAAGTAGATACAAATTGCTTGTTCATGTTATCGCCAATTTCATTGTTTCATGTTTACGCCTTTGTAAGTTGGTTTGGTCATTTCGTCATGGCCTAGCCATGACCTTTGGTCCTTGTTCCAAGGTCATGTTACACAACCTTAGCTCTAGCCATGGTGGGGGTCTTGGTTATAGGTCATAATACCTTTTATTCCTTTGAAAGTATGACAATAACTTAGTGACTTAAAATATGTAAGTAGCTGTTAAGAAACCGAGAAATATCTCACTCAGAAGGCGTTTTCAAGGCTTGAGCCTCTTTGTACCTGAATGAAAACGTGATTCCGGACAACTTTCGTGTTTTAACTTTTTCATGAATCGGACCAGAAAGGCCTCTTTTTGCGTGTTTTAGGTTCTGTCACAGAAACTTTTAGGCAGTTTTGCCGGAAATCTTTGGTAACTTCAAATCGCCATAACTTTTGACTCGTTTACTCTTTTTAGGTGGTTCAAATTGCTATGGTTTGCTTTTTAAGTCCTCTACTGTAATATGTAATAATCCAATATAAAATTTTTACCATTTTGATCAGGTTATACCAAGATATTCACTAGTTTGCTTGTTTTAGTAACTTGTTTCAATAATTCATTACAACAACATCTTTTACTCATCATGATACATCATGGACATAATTACAACACATAATATAGCAAAGATAACATGTAAATGATATGAACATGAAAATTTAACAAGAAACATGTTAGGTTTAGGCTTACAACTTTTGGCTTTCTAACTAAAGAAAGGAGTAACAAGTAAGGAAATGGACTTTGATAGACTTCTTCAACCCTTTTTCACTTCAAGCAACCTTTCTACCCTTGGTATTCTTGAAAGATATGTAATGAAAGTTGAGGTGTATTGAGTGGATTTAAACTCAAGAGAAAACACCAAGTATGTTAGGGTTTGGAAGATTTTTGGTAACTTATAATCAAGCTAGGGTTTCTACTTGAATAATCACTTGAACCTTGCAACAATTTAGAGGAAATAAAACTAAGTGTGAGAGGTGTTGGTGGGTTGTGATGGCCGGCCAAGGAAGGGAGGGAGAGGGCTTTTATAGTGCCTTGAGGAGGTTACAAAATGAGACTAGTCAAAGCTTACATGACAAGCTTATACACATGTAACCATCCTAGGCCAACAAGACTCAAGATCAAGCCACACAAGGGCATGACTCCCCCCCCCCCCTTTGTCGGTTCAAATGGGATAAGGGGGGTGAGTTGGCTTGGCTTGGGAAAATATCTAGATATTAGATGAAACTTGACTCCGGGAAATGCCAACCGTAAATGATTAGGCCTTAAAACGTAAAACCGGGTGTCGTAAAATTATGAAACTTTAAAGTATTGTTAGAAATGTCCATATGTCCCATAATAAAATATAAAATGGGTGATAAGTTCCATTTGGGTGGTAAAACCTGCTAAAAGCTGGAAACACGGGTCTAAAACGCGTAATACGTAAAATGTACGAATATTGCGTAAAACTGAGAAAAGTAAAATGTTACTTTTCTAATATGCTAAAAATGATTTAAAATGATTTATAATGTCTAGACTGGGCTCAGTCTGGTGTCGGTTGGTCTTAAATGTCTTTTAAACATCAAACCGGAAGCCTAAAAATCACGAAATGACTTATAAAATCAAAGAATGATTTTTAGTCAATGGAGGAGGGAAAAATATGTTGACTTATTTAAATAAGTTGAAAGCTCAAATCACCTTAGAAATGCGGTGCAGGTAAAGGCTAGGGTTACGGCTGAGTAAAAACGCTTAAAACTGAAAATTCCAGTTTTTCACGGCTGAAGTTTATTTGGGCCATGATTTTTCTCAGTCATGATTTATTCTCAAATAAATCATAAGTGTGTTAAACATTTTTCTGATGTGGGGTCACCTGACGGGGTCAAATTTCGTTGTGCGTAGAATTTCTGATTGCCGTTTTACCCTAAAACGTGTAATGTCGTGTCATTCCTTAATAACTTTCACGAAAATGATCTGACGAGTGTCAAACATTTAATTTGTCATGGAAATGATTTATCACTCGAGAATATGAAATAAAAATCAACTTTCGGGAAAAATTCAGAAAGAAATGAATAGTAAAAATGAATAGTAACATGAATAGTAAAATTTTCCGAAAATAGAAATTAACCTGAAATTGTGATTTGTTACAACCTTATAGGATACAATTGCACTTGAGTTTGTTTGTTCGATAGTAGGTGTGTAATAAAACTAAGAGAAATACTTGTTAGTGTAATTTTAGCGCCAAATTAATTTTTTTTTACAACATTTAGGAGTGAAACTTTTGCCTTAACAAGCGTCTCATAGATAGGAGTTGTATGACTAGCACAAAACCGTACCACTTAAAAAAAATTTCCACCCAAATATGTGAGGTTCGCCTTTAGATTTGATAGGAAAAGCATTCATTATTAGTGCTTATGAGTGTACTGGTAGCATTTAGATTCTAGAACTTGCGTTAGTGATGCATCCCGAGACCGCTAGTGAGATTACATTCGTGTAGTAGGATTTACTACATGATAAGAGGCATTAGGATCACCCTTGTGTTTAAACCCGTATCATAATTACTTGACCATTTAAGTCATATTACTTGAATAGTAAAGTCAATTAATTTTCCCACACCTTTGACTTGTACTCATTTTTAGTACACGATACCCCTAATACACCCCTCCGAACCTATCTTTTCGTTTCTAACTTTAAGCATCTTACTTAAAGGAAGAATTTGTTACAACCCACCCAAATGTGCAACCAAATCACCTTAGCCTTCCGTGTATGCACTCATCTTTAGTGCATTATTGTTATTTGTTTAAACCCTTAGTTAATTATCTAATTGATTACATGGTTGCTAAGTCGAGTCATATCTTGTACATATTGTTTTAGGATGATTGGGACTCATGGGTAAAGTACTAGTGTTATGGAGTAATGGGGAAGAACATCAAATTATTACCCCCATATATGCGTTAATCTTAAAAAGTATTCCAAGTGTTTTGATTATGTTAATTCGAGTCATTAGAATAGTGATTGTAAAGTATGTAAAATTCAAGTGTAAGGGGAATGTACATTCCCTATGATGTATTATTTTAGATGGTAGGGTAAAAGTGTATGCAAAAAAAATAGAAAAAAGAAAAGAGAAAAACATACGGACTATCATCCTGTTTCATTTTATGTTTTTTTTTATTTTTTTTTTTATTTTTATTTTTTTTTTTTCAATTTATTAGCTTAAGTCGAGTCTAGTCTTGGCTTTGCAACGCCATATTGTACATGTAATTAACCAAGATGATTAACTCGCCACCAATAAATATTGCATTTATCCAATAAAACCGTGTTTTCCATATCCCTACACCTAATGTTATAACCCTTCAAAAGACCTCTTTGATAGTTTATCCTAGGTGCTTACGCCAAGTGGTGGAGGTTTGATCCTTTCCCAAGCCTATGGTAATCTATTTGCTATGACAGGTAGTGAGAGATGTTTTCCATTTCCATATTGTGATATATACTTTATTACACCCGAGAGATGTGAGTATCTAAACACTATTTGTGAGGTGCTAGTGTATGACCTCCGTGCTTGCTTTTGGTTTTTAGTGGAACGATTATTTGTTGTAATTACTTTTATATTAGTGTTAAATGACCCCTAACTTGTATTTTGATTAGAATAAAAGCGCATTTGCTTGAGGACAAGCAAATCTCAAGTGTAAGGGTATTTGATGAGGCGAAAAGTGTACCGCTTTTAAGGGGTCATTTAATCCCGAATTCGAGATTATTTGATCAATTATTGGCACAACAGTACCTGACGACGTCAAGCCACAACACATAACGGCGTCAAGAGTGGCAAAAGAGTTGGATGCGGAAATTATAACGTGACGGCCCAGAGTGTTTCCAGTGTTATTGGCCTGACGGCGTCACCAAGGCCGTCAGGGTCCAAATACTAGTGACGGCCCAGAGCTTATTTCTTCATGACGGCGTCAGAAGTGGATCTAGGCAATACGAATTTCATCTTGGCGGTGAGTTGACGGCGTCAGAGGCTAATACATGACGCCGTCAGGATGCTTAGTCTATATATATTTTTCCAATTTTTCATTGTAAAGTTGTGGAACAAGTTGTGGAATACTAAACACAAACCCTGGGTCGAATTTCCTGCATATTGAAGGGGTTTCAAACCCTTCTTTCTTCCATGTTTGAATAAAGATAAGTACTTCAATAATCATTCAATATGTCTATGTATTGTTTGATTCTATCTTATGTTTATCTTTCTTTTAACATGTTAGGCTAGGTTTTTATTGTGTTTGCTTAGATGTAGTGAAACCTAGATGTTGATTATTGGTTGATTGTTTGTTTATAATTGTTACGGATGATTATCTAGAGAGTAATGAAATCTAAGTAAACACAACTTTTCTCATTATTGTTTCCACCACATTAATATATTAGTTTAATTTTCATTTCTGTTATTATTATTTTGATTGCATCTTTAGATAATTGGGTTAGTTGGCTAGCAACTAACTCCGCCCGCTCCTTCAAAATTCGAGATTTTACTTGCTTTCATAAAGTATAAAAAATACAAAAAGAATCATCCCTCTCCTCTAGACCTAGTTTAGTAGGCTTTCTAATCCTAGCAACACTATTCCTGAGTTGAACGATCAATCCCCCGGTACTTGTCACTATACTATACTACAACGATCAGGTACACTGCCTGGTGGGGGTTGCAAGCTTTTCAAGATCCCTTGAGAGGTAAAACCTGTTGCAAGGGCGCAATCCCCCGTATCATAGCCATAACTACCTGTTCAAGAAGTGTTCCATCGACTGAGTACAATAATTGATTAAATTCATCTAGTAGTTCATCGAAATCTTCTTCGAGAATTTCATCGATAACAACAATTCTAAAGCATGTGTCATCGTTAGAGTAAGAGTGTTTCATAGCCTTGTCTATGGAGGAAATCACTCTTTCTTTTCCAACTCCAAGATTGAGTTGTTTCTATTTAACTCGAATCATAGCATCGGCTGTATGGAGAAAAGGTCTTCCTAAGATTAGGGGTACTTTGCTATCTTCTTCCATTTCTAGGATAACGAAATCAACTAGAAAGGTGAATTTGCCAACTTCAACTAACATGTTCTCAGCTATTCCAAAAGGATATTGGAAAGATCGGTCAGCTAATCAAATACTCATATTAGTTGGTTTAAGCGTTTCAATTGATAATTTAGCATATAGAGAATACGACATCAGATTAATTCTAGCACCAAGATCGGCTAGAGCATTGCACGAGAATGTTTTACTGAAACTACAAGGAATCGGGAAACTCCCTGGGTCTCCAAGTTTTGGTGGAATTTTGTTACTGAAAGTACAAGGAATCAGGAAACTCCCTGGGTCTCCAAGTTTTGGTGGAATTTTGTTTTGAACGATAGCTGAACATTCTTCATTAAGGAAAGTTGTTGAAATTTATTCGAGTTTGCTTTTGTTACTAACAAGTTCTTTGAGAAATTTCCCATAGTTGGGCATTCCGGCTAAAACATCAACAAGAGAGACATTAATTCGGACAGCTCGAATTATATCAAGAAATTTTCCATACTGAGCTTCCATTTTTTCTTTTCTTAAGCGTTGAGGATATGGAATTCTAGGTTTGTAGGGTTTAGGTACTGGTGTTTCAGGAGTTGTCGGACAAGTTCTTCTTCTTCTTCTTCTTCTTCTTCTTCATCATCAGTGAAAACTTCAACAGGTTGTTGAGTTTGACTGGGATCAATGGGTAGATCATAAGAAGTACCATTTATTGTGGTTATAGCATTCACATGCTCATGACGAGCTTGGAGTGGTTAATAAGGTTTGTTTTTAGGATTAGGTTGAGTATTACTAGGAAGGGATCCAGAAGCTCGACCTAATTGCTTTTCAGCGAATCTGTCGAATTTGGCTTCAAAATTTTGCATCGCGGCTTGGTGATTTCTAGCAGTAGATTAAACTTTTTCTTTTAAGTCCATGTATTGATCTTTTACAAAAAGGTTTGTTGATTTTTGTGCTTTAATAAAATCATTCAGTTGAGTTTGATCATCAAGTTTGTCATTGGTGTTTGCTTGTTTGTAAGGTTCTCGATTATATTCGTTCTTCGCACTAGGTCTCCATCGTTCTCGATCACGATCACGATAGTTCTCATAGAAACGGGTGCGTCTAAAAGTATTCATAAATTTAGCTTCTTCTTCACATGACATAGGTGTGTCATCATCACTGCAATTTGCGGTAGCATGGTTTCCGCCACAATGATTACAACTTTCACGTTGTTATTTCATTTCTTTGTATTGAGCATCCATTTTAATTGCCATGGCATCCATTCTTGCCATAATTTTATTAGTATCAGAATTGCTACTGCCTTCATCAGCAAAAGCAACAGTTTTATGAAGAGAAGTTTTTGGTTTTTGTTCTTTTTCCCAATCTAGCTTAAGTAAGACTTTGTCTTTAAGGAGGTTATACGCTTGATTTGGTGTTTTATAGAGGAATATACCACCGACCGCAGCATTTAAAGCTTATTGAGTTATTTCATCAAGACCGTGGTAAAAGATTCTGATTATATTGCCTTTTGTCAGACCATGTCCATGACAGATTCTTATCAATTCTTTCATTCGAAGCCAGGCTTCGGTTAGATTTTCATTTTCGCGTTGTGAGAATCCTCGGATTTCTCCGAGAAGTTTATCAAATAGAGCTGGAGGAAAATATCTACTAACGAAAGCAGTACGAAGTTTGTCCCATGATTCTATGGTTCCTTCATCGATTTCATCAAGCCAAGTTTTAGCTTCTCCTGTTAGAGATAGAGGAAACATCATGAGTCTTACCGCTTCAGTTTCGGTAGCTCCTGATACGTGGGAATTGCGCCCTCGCAACAGGTTTTACCTCTCAAGGGATCTTGAGAAGCTTACAACCCCCACCAGGGAGTGTACCTGATCGTTGTAGTATAGTATAGTGACAAGTACCGGGGGATTGATCGTTCAACTCAGGAATAGTGTCGCTAGGATTAGAAAGCCTAATAAACTAGGTCTAGAGGTGAGGGATGATTCTTTTTGTATTATTATATTTTTATGAAAGCAAGTAAAATCTCGGGTTTTAAAGGAGTGGGCGGAACTAGTTGCTAGCCAACTAACCCAATTAACTAAGATGCAATCATAATAAAATAAAATAAATGAAAATAAAACTAATTATACTAATGTGGTGGAAACAATAATGAGGAAAGTTGTGTTTACTTAGATTTCATTACTCCCTAGATATCTTTTACAGGTTGATTAGCTTGTTACAATTGCATGGATGACGGGTCATATTCCTTAATACTAGTCGTAGGGCCGTGTACAATATTCCCTAACTCTATAGGATCCTACTTCACTCCTATGTCGATCCGTTAGAAGCTCCTAACATGGGATCATTAGAATTCTCCTACGCATTAAATACAACCAAAAATCGTAGTACACCTCCGATCATGTTTCTTAAGACGTTCAAGCAAGTTACCAATTGAAGTCTGCCAGTTTTCTTAAGCCTAACATCGAATATAATCATCCGTAACAATTATAAACAAACAATCAACCCATAATTAACATCTAGGTTTCACTACATCTAAGCAAACACAATAAAGATCTAGCCTAGCATGTTAAATAAAAGACAAGCGTAAGATATAATCAAACAACACATAGACATATTGAATGATTTGAAGGAATACTTATCTTCAATTGAACATGAAAGAATCAAGGGGTTGAAACCCTTGAAAAACTGATAAAATTCGGCCTAGGGTTTATTCCCTCAAAGTTGCACATCGTGACGGCTTCATGTGTTAGATTGTGACGCCGTCAATTCGCCGCTATGATAAAATCGTATTGCCTAGATCTATTTGTGACGCCGTCATGTGGAGAAAAGCTCTGGTCCGTCACTAATGTTTGGACCCTGACGGCCATGGTGACACCGTCAGGTCCTAGGCTTAGAAACTCTCTTGATCGTCACGTGTATTTTCCACTACCACCCCTTTTGTGACTCTTGACGCCGTCATGTACAAATGCTTGACGCCGTCAGGTACTGTTCCCAGCAAGGAAATTTGAGACTTTGCCGTTTTCTTCACTTTTATGCTCCAAAAACGTCCAAAATACTTCCTTTTCCAGATTCTTACTCAAAACTACCTAAAATAACAAAAGGAACGATTTAGGGCAATATTTGATCAAATAATCTCGAATTTGGGCTTAAATGACCCCTTAAAAGCGGTACACTATTCGGCTCATCAAATACCCTTACACTTGAGATTTGCTTGTCCTCAAGCAAATGCGCTTTTATTCTAATCAAAATACAAGTTAGGGGTCATTTAACACTAATATAAAAGTAATTACAACAAATAATTGTTCCACTAAAAACCAAATACAAGCACGGAGGTCATATACTAGCACCTCACAAATAGTGTTTAGATACTCACATCTCTCGGGTGTAACAAAGTATATATCACAATATGGAAATAGAAAACATCTTTCACTACCTGTCATAACAAATAGATTACCATAGGCTTGGGAAAGGATCAAACCTCCATCACTTGGCGTAAGCACCTATGATAAACTATCAAAGAGGTCTTTTAAAGGGTTATAACGTTAGGTGTAGGGATATGGAAAACACGGTTTTGTTAGATAAAGGCAATATTTATTGGTAGCGAGTTAATCATCTTGGTTAATTACATGTACAATATGGCGTTGCTAAGCCAAGACTAGACTCGACTTAAGCAAATAAATCAAAAATAACAAAAACATAAAATAAACGGGATGGTAGTCCGTATGTTTTTTCTCTTTTCTTTTTCTATATTTTTTCTTTTTCTTGATTTTTTGATTTTTTTTTTCATACATTCTTACCCTACCATCCAAAATAATATATCATAGGGAATGCACATTCCCCTTACACTTGACTTTTTACATACTTTACAATGGACTAATCTAATGACTCGAATCAAGATAATCAAAACACTTGTAGTACTTTTTAAGATTAATGCACATATGGGGGTAATAATTTGATGTTCTTCCCCATTACTCCATAACACAAGTACTTTACCCATGATTCCCAATCGTCCTAAAACAATATGTACAAGATATGACTCGACTTAGCAACTATGTAATCAATTAGATAATTAACTAAGGGTTTAAACAAATAACAATAATGCACTAAATATGAGTGCATACACGGAAGGTTAAGGCGATTTGGTTGCACATTTGGGTGGGTTGTAACAAATTCTTCCTTTAAGTAAAATGCTTAAAGTTAGAAATGAAAAGATAGGCTCGGAGGGGTGTACTAGGGGTTTCGTGTACTAAAAATGAGTACAACGCTAAGGTGTGGGAAAAATTAACTGACTTTACTAGTCAAGTAATATGACTTAAATAGTCAAGTAATCATGATACGGGTTTAACACAAGGGTGATCATAATGCCTCTTATCATGTAGTAAATCCTACTACACGAATGTAGTCTCACTAGTGGTCTCGGGATGCATCACTAACGCAAGTTCTAGAATCTAAATGCTACCGGTACACTCATAAGCACTAATAATGAATGATTTTCCTATCAAATCTAAAGGCGAACATCACATATTTGGGTGGAAAATTTTTCTGAATGGTACGGTTTTGTGCTAGTCATACAACTCCTATCCATGAGACGCTTGCTAAGGCTAAAGTTTCACTCCTAAATGTTGTAAAAAAATTTAAATTTGGCTCTAAAATTACACTAACAAGTATTTCTCTTAGTTTTATTACACACCTACCATCGAACAAACAAACTCAAGTGCAATTGTATCATATAAGGTATCATCATTTACTCTCCCCTTACACTTAGGATGAATATTGTCCCCAATGTTCAATTAAAGAATGTAAAAGTAAATCAGGTAAAAGAATGAAAACAAATACTCCCCTGATTCATTCGGTGTGGATAGTGTGGCAACAAGGTTAGATCTTCCTCCAAGAAAATGAACGTTCAAAGCTTCCCTTCCAGAAAAATAAATCATCTTCTTGTCATATATAACCTTTTAAATCTGAGAAAACAATCAAGGCAACCTCGCGTAAAATCGGCGGCAATCTATATAAACTAACAAATCCTAGAAAACAATTTAAGATATAATGCTTGTGGAATGAATGTTTGCAGATTTCCTGGAGTTTATAAAACTAAAGAATTAACAAAAACTTTAAAACTCCGTTAGAAAAACAAAACTCGCAAAATTTCCAGAATTTTACACGTGACGCCGTCATGAGTTAACTCCTGACGCCGTCAGAAGTGACATGCAGAAATCTTTATATTAAGTTTCCAGAAAAATTCTGGAAAAACTTATGTCCTACTTCCTGGAAAATCCTGCAAAACATCATTATGACTCGATACAAGCATTTGACTCTAACAAATACTAATACACATGTTCATTTAATATTGTGGCGAATCATGATCATTTTCATTCTTAGAAACAAATTTGAGGTTTCCCCTTACACTTAGCTTTTGCAAAATACCTTTATATGAAGTTAAGACGAAGTTAAACAACAAAATAAAGCATTTTCACAATTTTAGTTTGAAACATGATCTACCAACAATAAAAATAAAACATGCATACGGAAGCAAATAACAATCAAACAATTAAAAATCACACAAATAAAATCACACAAAACATGGGTTACCTCCCAAGAAGCGCTTTTTCTTTATTTACGAGTCTTGTAGCTAGACTCAAGATCATGGGCTATCCTGTATGTGTGAACTCCTCGTTGAGGACATCTTTGGGATCAAGCTTAGGTTTCAATTTCCTATCGGTGTTCTTGGTACGGTATGACCTCTCAAACTTTTCTCCATCCGGATCATATAAAATCATCTTCATATGCCATGATCTGTCACCTTCCTTAGGTGGCTTGTCCCAATTCCATTTACACTTATCCCCTTCCCTTTTCCATTTGTTCATCTCTAGGTTGATAGGTATTACGCTTAAGAACTCAATCATTTTCCTAAAGACTAGGGGATCCTCAAAAGGGTCTAGTTCCTCATCTCTAGCTATGAGTTGTTCCACCGAATGTGTTTTATCGATGAAATCTTTTTTTAGATAGAATGGACATTGAGGTCCTATAAAGTTTCTTTCTATCCAAGGCCCATATCTGGATGGTCTCCTATTCATCTCTACCCAATGTGGTGTAGGTTCGTCCTCACAATCGTAGCTATGCTTCTTAACATCATAAACCGACCAAGTCTCACCCTCTCCTACCGCTATCTTAGACTCCTTAAAATCTATCATGGCACTAGTGGTTGCTAAAAATCCTCTTCCTACTAACAACGGGCATGTAGTATCACTAACCATATCTAGGACGTGAAAATCTGCTAAAATAGTTAACTTTCCTACGTGAACAACTACATCCTTGATCATTCCGAGCGGGTGGGAAATACTTCCATCTGCTAGACCAATTAGTACTTCCGTCTCCTCTAACTTTCCTAGCTTAAGAGTGGTGAAAAGGGATAAGGGAATCAAGTTGAGGCTTGATCCTAAGTCGGCTAGTGTATCGAAAGCTTCGGATTTTCCTATCTTACAAGGCAAAACAAATATACCCGGATCATCAAGCTTCTTAGGCAACTTGTTTTGAACGAAGGCGGTCCCGTTTTTACCCAATTTAAATTTCTCATATTTTTCTAGGAGGGCACTATAGTAGGGAGCACGGGCTAAGACATCAATGACGAGGCATTCAAGGTGGGGCTCCTTGAATTCATCGTCAAGGTCTTGTGTAGGAGGTGTTTCAGCTATGTTATTGACCGGTTTGATATCGGATGTTTTATTCAATTGGTCCTTTTGAAGAATTTGGGTTTGCTTGAAACACTTGCTCATTGCTTTGACCGAATAGTATTGTGGACAAGAAGTAGGTGAAGAAACCGATGATATGGCATTAACGTTTAGTTTCGGGTTCTTGACCGTGTCGCTTAGGAGTGCTCCCATTTCTCGGTCATTGAGAACTTTCAACAATGTGTCGATTTTAGTGGTCATCTCGCTTTACTTTTGTTTGAAATTGGCTTCAAACTTAGATATGCGAGCTTCTTGAGATACCATAAACTTGGACATCAACCCTTCAAGATTATTGGTACTACCATAGTTATTGGAAGGATTGTTGTTGAAAGTACGGTTAGAGGGTGGACCGTTTGTTTGGTAACAATTAGGTGGATTGGAAAAATTGTTTTGGGGCATGTTTTGGTTTTGTTTCCACCTAAGGTTCGGGTGATTTTTCCAAGAAGGATTGTAGGAATCACCGTAAGGGTTTGGCTCGGGTTTGAAAGTGTACCAATTGTCTCTTGCTTCGTCGGTACGCGAGGATGCGTAATCCGCAAAAGCTTGTCCGGGGAGTTCCACGCAATCACGAGTGTCATGGGGACCACTACATAATTCGCATGAAGAAGTGATTTTGTTCACTTGGCTTGAAGGCTTAGGAGCTTCGTAAGATTTCATGAGAAACTTGACTTGGTCCTTAAGTTCCATGATCCTACGGTCGGGAGTGCTAGGATTGTTCGAAGGCAAAGATATTGCCTTGACCGTTTTGTTCAAATCACGGGGATCATTCCAACTTTCGTTGTCATAGAGAGCAAGATCTTCTATGAGTTCCCATGATTCTTCCGCACTTAGATCACGTAGCTTGCCACCGGCCGATTGGTCAATGGTTCGCCTTGTGGAGAGATAGATATGGTCATAGAAGATTTGGACTTGGAGCCAAAGATCTATGCCATGATGAGGGACTTTTTGGAGTAAGTCCTTGAAACGAGTCCATGCTTCATATAGAGTTTCACCTTGACGTTGTTGGAACATCAAGATATCATTTCTAAGCTTGGTAGTTCTCCCCGATGGGAAAATTTGAGCAGGGAATCGAGTGGTGAGATCATCCCATGAGGTAATGGATCCCGCGGGTAAACGTTCAAGCCATTGACTAGCTTGATCACGTAGAGAGAATTGGAATAGACGTAATCGGGTCGACTCTCTAGTTACAACATCAAGGTCTATGGAATCTACGAGTTTAAGGAAATCCTTGAGATGTTGATTAGGATCTTCGGAACGAAGTCCATGGAATGCACATCCGCTTTGCACCAACCGGATGGTGTCGGATCACAAGGGGGACACATTGGCTCCTTGAGCGAGCTCAATAGTGTTTCGATAGCCTTGGTGGCTAGGACGGGAATACTCTCCAAAAGTTTGGGGCCTAGGAGGTTGGTTTGCTAATGGTGGGTTTTGTGGGTGGTTTTGTTGTGGTGGGTTGATGGGTTCAAAGATGTTACCACCTTCCATGATGTCGGATGGTAAAGGTTAAGAACAAAGACACGAAGATATAAGATAGACTAAAGAAAACCTAAAAATAAAAATAAAATCTTACTAGAAAGGAATCTAGCAAGTAGACCTAATAAAAAGAAATCATAACCTAGACAATAACTATTCCCAGGACTGCGGCGCCAAAAACTTGACACGTGGGAATTGCGCCCTCGCAACAGGTTTTACCTCTCAAGGGATCTTGAGAAGCTTACAACCCCCACCAGGCAGTGTACCTGATCGTTGTAGTATAGTATAGTGATAAGTACCGGGGGATTGATCTTTCAACTCAGGAATAGTGTCGCTAGGATTAGAAAGCCTAATAAACTAGGTCTAGAGGTGAGGGATGATTCTTTTTGTATTTTTATATTTTTATGAAAGCAAGTAAAATCTCGGGTTTTGAAGGAGTGGGCGGAATTAGTTGATAGCCAACTAACCCAATTAACTAAGATGCAATCAAAATAAAATAAAAGAAATGAAAATAAAACTAATTATACTAATGTGGTGGAAGCAATAATGAGGAAAGTTGTGTTTACTTAGATTTCATTACTCCCTAGATATCTTTTACAGGTTGATTAGCTTGTTACAATTGCATGGGTGACGGGTCATATTCCTTAATACTAGTCGTAGGGCCGTGTACAATATTCCCTAACTCTATAGGATCCTACTTCACTCCTATGTAGAGCCGTTAGAAGCTCCTTACATGGGATCATTAGAATTCTCCTACGCATTAAATACAACCAAAAATCGTAGTACACCTCCGATCATGTTTCTTAAGATGTTCAAGCAAGTTACCAATGGAAGTCTGCCAGTTTTCTTAAGCCTAACATCGAATACAATCATCCGTAACAATTATAAACAAACAATCAACCCATAATTAACATCTAGGTTTCACTACATCTAAGCAAACACAATAAAGATCTAGCCTAGCATGTTAAATAAAAGACAAGCGTAAGATATAATCAAACAACACATAGACATATTGAATGATTTGAAGGAATACTTATCCTCAATTGAACATGAAAGAATCAAGGGGTTGAAACCCTTGAAAAACTGATAAAATTCGGCCTAGGGTTTATTCCCTCAAAGTTGCACCCTAAGGAATGAAATTTGGAAAACTATATATATATTACACATCGTGACGGCGTCATGTGTTAGATTGTGACGCCGTCAACTCGCCGCCATGATAAAATCGTATTGCCTAGATCTATTTGTGACGCCGTCATGTGGAGAAAAGCTCTGGGTCGTCACTAATGTTTGGACCCTGACGGCCTTGGTGATGCCGTCAGGTCCTAGGCTTAGAAACTCTCTGGATCATCACGTGTATTTTCCACTTCCACCTCTCTTGACGCCATCATGCACAAATGCTTGACGCCGTCAGGTACTGTTCCCAGCAAGGAAATTTGAGACTTTGCCGTTTTCTTCACTTTTGTGCTTCAAAAGCGTAAAAAATGCTTCCTTTTCCAGATTCTTCCTCAAAAGTACCTAAAATGACAAAAGGAACGATTTAGGGCAATATTTGATCAAATAATCTCGAATTCGGGATTAAATGACCCCTTAAAAGCGGTACACTTTTCGCCTCATCAGCTCCGTATTTGAACATATCGCATACGCTTTGGAATTCATGAATGTGTTTGTGAGGATCAGTTTTAATTCGACCATCAAATTGGTTTCCCTTGACAAGAGTCAGGTGATTCCCTTTGATTGCAAATTCGTTTGCGGTTTCAGGAATGGTAATAGCTGGTCCAGGTGTAGGTGCACGATGGTTCATTATCAGCGTCATCCATTGGATCATAAATTTGGATTAATTTGACGTAAAATCTTAAGTTTGAGATATCGTCAATAGGTGTGTAGTGAACACGAGGTTGTTCGGGTCTTTCGTCTTTTTTAGAAATAGGAACTCTTTTATTATTACGTTTTCTTTTGTTTAAAGTTCTTTCATGTTCTGATAGAGGTTAAATGGGTTCAGTTTCAGCTGAGCGAGTGTGCATTCAAGGATAGAGAGCAAAATTTAAATCAATTTGATAAATTTCGTTTTCTGAGTAAGCGAGTGCGGCGTACACTATATAGTGTGCGACGTACTTGTGTGTAATGGCAATGTGCGACGTACTTAAGTGTAAGTACAGCGGTGTTGTTTTTACCGAGAGGATTAATCTCAAAAGATGGTGAAAAAGATGATTCTTTTTGGTTTTTTATAAAAGGATTTGTGATGTTTACGAAAAACGTTATGGATTGAAGTAAGTGCGTCGTACTTGGTGACAAGTACGGCGGTCTGTGTGTGCTCTGTGTAAAAGTGTGGCGTACAAGTGTGTAAGTGCGACGTGCTTTCTGCAACAGAAGAAACATAGTGATCTGGTTTTGGAGAGATTTTTGGTATTGTTTACTAATTTTACTTCGAAAATACTTAAAGAACAGATTTATGTCCCCGGTAACGGCGCCAAAAACTTTGATGTGTAAGGAAAGCTTTAAATTTATAATACTAGTTTCACCGATTTTAATAAACCAAACACACGGGGTAAAGTATAACCCCCGTTGGTAGTATTAGATTAAGGTAAGACCAAGTCGTATCCACAGGGACTTAGTTCGTGCAGTTTAAGATAACAATTAGTAAAAGAAGACAAGTAACAATTATAGGAATAAAAGGAATTCAAATATTAAGACAAATGATTGCTTGGATAGCTTAGATAATCTAGTGACAATGTTTATGTTTGATCTCAGTTTGATAAAGGAGCACAACTTATAAGAGAGCTATTTTCGTCAAAAGAGCAATTTCATAACTCGTAGGTTCAATTCAAGATTCATATCTACCCATTAAATGATTTCTCTCGAAATAGTATTTCATATCAAGTCTAGATTATTACTGATTCTTCTAAGTGGATTTCTCCTTTCAAAGACTAGTAACGCAGACAAGTTCCTAGAATTGCGTTTAACACGTTAGTTCTTTCGACCTATCCCAACATATTATATTCAACCAGTTTCAATAAATAAACGTGATAAGACTAGAAATGAAATAGTTCGCAATGTAAACTTGAAATTAGTAGAGATCAAAACATAATCATAAGTCGCTTTATTATATTCACATATCCAAGCAATCACAAGAGGTTTTGCCTCTCATGGCTAACGAGTTCATAATAACAAAAGTGCGTAAATAATAAACAAGAGACATACAGATTGGATTGATCAAATGATTACACAAGTGTCACAAGTATCCAAGAATTCGACACCAACAAGTATTTAACACCCCTTATTCTGATTCGTTCACCCCTGCAACTTGGCTCTAGATCACGTGTTACTTCGGACTTAGCTTTGTGGAAATTGATTATAGAGTGGATAGTTCAAATGCTTGCAAATGATCTCTATTTATAGGCAATCTGATATGCGAAGTACGACGCTCTTGCTTTCTGAGTGCGGCGCACTTTCATATTTTCTTGGCGCCAAAGCTTCATAAATGCAGGGGAAGTACGACGCACTTAGTTTGCAAGACCGGCGCACTTTTATTTAATATTATATATTTGACTTTCTTTGACCGAGAGGTAAGTGCGGCACACTTTCTTGTAAAACCCGCACACTTGGCTTACATGAAAAGATAATCATGGAAGACTTCATTATTTATTCACTTAAAGTGGCAAAATAGTAGGTTTTTAGGTGTTTCATGCTCAAACCATCCAAGAGTGAACCTGCATTCATTTTATGATATTAAGTACCAAAAGTTCACGTAAAATGATCATAAAACATATAGAATAATGCTCAAGAAATATGTATAATTAGAGCGTTATCAATCCCCAAGTCTCCTCACCAATAATGAAGACTGAGCAAGTCAATACTGAATACATGAAGACTGAAGTAAAGGCGGGATAAGTTTGAATGGATAAGGGAAGGTCCTTATCATGCAAAGGTCAACTTACTATGTATAGGCATAAAACCAAGGAGTGTGTCAACACTAAAGATATGAAAATAGTATTGTCCTTTACTACTTATAGAACATCTAACAGTGACAAAATGCCTATGCATTTTGTCCAATATAGGCTTATATCATTATTGTCTTTTAGGTAACGGTTAAATCATACTTGTGTATAAATAGGATCATAAAGAGGAGTAAATGTAAGTTTGTGCAATTAATGCTTAGACATTCACAAACACATTTACTCCTTGAAAGAACAACCTTGTACCTGAGATTGCTCAGTAGTACCTTAGTTGTCACTTAAGCTTAGCTTAGGTTTAGAGAGGAGATACACCATACTTGTCATTCAATCCCAAGTGTTATTTCGCAAACACTTGGGTAATAATTCTTTGATTAACTTCTAATAAGAATTAAACGTTGAAAAATACTCGGTCTTTTATCTGTACGTTTTATTTACTTATTGTTAATCAATCTTTCATTACTTAGCCATGAAACTTGGTTAGTTTAACTTTGTAGTTAATACTAATTAAGTGTAAGGGAACAACAAGTGGTATCAGAGCCTCTGATTTATAAAACTTTTCGAAAATCAAAAGAGTGCTCAAAAGTTTTTAAAATCAAGATCCTACCATGGCAGAAAGTAATGTACCCCAACTCGTTGACAAATAGGGAGGAAGCTATAATGCTACTGCCCCTAGACTCGAGGCTCGAAAATTCAACAAATGGAAAAAGCGTATGTTTTGCTATTTGACAGGAATGAAACCATATTACATTAATTGTATTAATGATGGTCCCTTTGTTCCTAAGACTGCTGAAGGGCTACCAAAGCCTGAAGCTCAGTGGACGCCTGATGAGAGAATGGTGGTCAATCAGGACCAACGCCTAAAGAGCATAATTATATCATGTCTCCCTGACGATGTAATGGAATCAGTCATTAACTGTCCAACTGCCAAGCAGACTTGGACTGACCTCGTTCATAGCTTTGAAGGTCCCTCGGATACCAAGGAAAACAAGATCCTGGACCTGAAACTTGAGTACAATACCTTCGGGGCTAAGGACTCTGAAACTCTCTCTCAGACGTACACCAGATACAAAAACCCTTCTTAATGAACTGACCAATGATGGTGTCACCTTGTATAACCATGAGATAAATGTTGGCTCTGTCAACAGTCTTCCTGTGAAATGGTTAAACTTCTCTTAAAGTCGCAGAAATGCTAATCACATTCAAAACCTTGAGCTTCCTGAAATCTATAGGAAGTTTGTCTATGAAGACAACTTAATCTCAAGGAGATACCATGATTCAAAGAAGCCTCTGACCATTGCATCTATATCAAATGCTTTTTATAACCTAAATACTTAACAACATGACACAATACTAGGGAGCTTCATGTGAGGGGTTTTATACCTCTGGATTATGATGGCCCGAACAGTGTTATGTTATATATATAATCTAAATACTTAACAACGTTACACAATACTAGGGAGATTCATTATGATGGCCCGAACAGTGTTACATCATAACTAAATCTAAAAACCCTAGGAATAAATACTTAAGAAACATAAATGAGATAACTAAGACTCAATATACACACGCCTACACTACCCCAAGGATACGCGAGTAAGTAGTCTAGTAACTGAGTCACTTTTGACATCAATCAGCTTTCCCTAAGCCCATGTGAGTTTTTATAGCCTCACTTTTTAAATGCTTTACAAACCATGTGAGGGGGATGCATGCTTTAAATCGAATACAAGTCTTTTTTTTGGTTATTGAACGAGTGTTTCCTATGCCACCATTACATAAAAAAATTCATTCATCATAATCACTTACGAGTGAACGCGAGTATATTGAATAGATCTATTTGGAGTTTGACAACTCCCGTTGGTTTGCCCCTGCCGGGTACCAATAAGCACTATATTTGAACACTTAAAGGATTAACCTTGGCAAGTTAATCCTTATTACGTCCCGTCATGCAAGGGTCTGCAGTGCCCCATGACCTGGACATGTTAACGTGCGATGTTATGAGCTTAGTGCAATAACACTACCCTTATGATAATTGTAAATGTATTATAACTATCATAAACACTACATTTTCCTTGATGGGTGTAACAACTGAACATGTGAAACTTGTATTCACACTACCACTTAAACCTATGATTCTCACTCAACTCTAGTGTTGACCTTTAAGCATGTATCCTAGGTAATTTAGCTCATTACGGACCTATGGCAAGAAGTGGCATTGAACTTGGAGGACTTTCGAACCGTTATCATTCAAAACTCTACAGTTCACATAGATTTTTGGGACATCTTCTTTATAAAAACTCTGATATTTTAATGAATGATAACTCATTTGCTAAAAACATCTCTTTTCGAGTCCTTTTCTATTATTGTGTCTGTGATCCATGAAGTAATACCCCAGATCAAATTCTGCTGCGATCTGTGAAAATGGGGGTGTTACATGAACAAACAATCTACCAACTTAGTTAACTGATCAAATAATTTATTTTTCTCTAAACTTCACATTTTTATGTGACAAAACATTTTTACAAAAGTATTTTTGTAATTTTAAAGAAATGTTTTAATAAGAAAATAAATTTGAATTTCAAAATTTCCAACATCTAGTTTTCCCGCCCAAAATCAGATAAATTTTCACCACATCAGGACAAAAATAGGAGCGTATGTAGGGACGGTCCCATATATATAAGGGACCGTCGCCATTTTTACGGGACCGTCGCCATTTTCACCACATCAGGACAAAAATAGGAGCGTATGGCGACGGTCCTTATATATACGGGACCGTCCAAGGTTTAAAAGACCGTCCCCGCTCCTTCTAATGCCTATAAATACTGAACTATTCCCTGTAGAAAGATTCACCTATTGAGCACTAAAAATTTATGTCTTCCTAAATCATTCTAAACTCTATTCTTTGATCACATTAACGTGTTGTAAGTTTTTTACAAGTGATCACATTCATCATACCTCCAAGTGCAAGAGAATAACGCTTGTATTCTTCAAGAAATGAAGTGTTGAAGACTAGTCTTTCACCCCGTAACCTTTGTTACGCTTCTCTTTTCAATCTACATTATTTGTATCTCAATTATTGTGTAAGATCCGACTTGTGTGTAAGCTCATGATCGTTTAGTGTGTTAATTCGGACTTGGTGTTGGTTCGAATTGTGTAGTGTGTTGCGGTTGATATCGTGTGTGATTGGTTCTAGCTATGATTAGGACTCAACATTCCGCTTAGTGGCGTTAATTGGTGTAAGCGTTGGTGTACGGTTTGTTCCGCCATAAAGGGAGCGTTTTGACATAGTGTGTGAAACTCTCGAGTGTGATACTCGAGGAGTAGAGTAGGGCGAAGAGTGAGCTTCGTAGCCGAACCACTATAAATCTCCGTGTCCTGGTTTGATCATTTATTTCCTTCACCTGTACTCACTTTTAATTATTGTGTTTGTATATTGTTGTATTGATATCACATAAACTTCGAATCTAAAAGATTTTCAAAACAAACTTGAAAAACATTTTTAAAAATGTAATTAAAACGGTGAAACTATTCAACCCCTCTTCTAGTTTCTACACATAGGGAAAAAAAAAGGTAGTACAACTCGTGACATGACAAGCCCCTGGTTTGCACAGTTTATCGAAAATGGTATCAAGCTTCGTTGAGAAGCTTTGTCCAAGTCTCACTTAAGTCAACAACTGTATTAAAGAAAGACCACCACCTGGGCACGTGTACACTCCCTCACGTGTACAGAAAGCATATCACAAAAATAATTTATACATACATAAGTGGATTTTCTACAAGTGAAAAAGAGAGTGAATGTGTGTGAGTTTGAGATGAATATAAATATGAAAATAAGTTGCGTATGTGATCTAAATTACAAGTACAAAAAATTTGACAAAAAAAGTACATAAAGTACTTTGTAACAGTAACATGTACAGTGGGAAAGACAAAACAAGAACCAAAATCAAAGATTCGGACCAAATTGCCCTCATGCGCTGCCCATGTGAGGACTGAGATAACTGGGAAAACTAATGAGCGTTAGATTTTTAGACTAACGGCTTAATATTTTCGGGATCATGGACTAAAAAAGCAATATTTTCTGTTTTTGGATGAAATCCAGCGTAAATTTAGGGAGCAATGATGAAATTTACTCTTTTAAAAGTTTAAGCCATAAGCCTTCTCCCAAACGCACCTAAATATAAGGCAAATAAAAAATAAGAAGAAGACTATGATACAATAGAGTGGTTACTCATGGCAGATATCAGCAAGAAGAAAGGGTATGGATGGGCGGTTGCAGCTGGTCTCAACGCCGCTTTTGCCGCCATTTCTGCTAAATTCATCACCCCACATGTTTGTATCTATTCATTTTCACTTTTTTATTAAAACCTCATCATAGTCATACACTTAAGATCTCAACACTAATTTACTCAAATCGATATACTATTAATAATTAAGTGCTTGGATATTAGAAACATAAGTTATGTCACTTGTCTGCTCCTTCTTTGTGAATGTGCGATATGAATTATTTGCAATTTTGTATCTTTTTTATGCTGAGGACTGTTAAGGAATAGTAGCCATGCTGATGCTGTAAATGTGTTTGATAAAGTTTAAGCGTTTCTTTAGAATTACTAATTGAAGATGTGTTTGATACTGGAAGCTTGCTAATTTAGATAATTTCCGGTTATGGAGGCTGGCTAAATCTAATTTGTTGTAAGATCATGTAGGATATGTCTTTCGCTCTTTCTTGCATTTGGGCTAAAAAAAATTATACGACCAAATGGGTCAAATGAAATCAAAACTTAGTTGATCTTTAGATGTTTTGACTTGGTCAATCTCTTTTGATCTGCCCAAAACTGTTATACTCGGATAAGCCATTTAGATCCTCCTTATCCAAACAAACGGGTCATAGTTAAAAAGAGAAGGTTTAAATAACTAACTTTGGCTTAGAGGGGATGAGCCAAATCCAAAAACTTGATCCGCATCATTTATCCAAGTCGCAAATTAGAAACTTGATCACTTCCGGTAGTATTTTCAACAATTAAAATGTCATCTGCGTCACAAGTTCACAATAGTTGGGACTTGGGACCAGACCTCACTAAACCAGTAGACCAACACAGAAACTTGAAACGTTGGTTCATAAATTACATTAATGCAGCAACACTCTCCGCTTCGCCCTTAAGTAACCACACAACACTATAGTCCTTCCACTCTATATGAAACTAAGCACCAGTAGCCCCATCATTGTATTCAAACCCATAAAACAAACCACTTGCAGCTGGTGTCTGACACTCTGACCTGTTCAACCCAGCTGGTATCTGAGTATCCAACTCTTTTAAATATTGCAGCTATAAGTTTAAACGTAAAAACAGTGGTGGAGTAGTAGTTTCCAGACATATGAAGCTGATATAGTCATATAGCATAGAATCAGTTGCGTAATATTCAGATTCAGAAGTAATTTTAATTGGTCATACAAAAGAAATTCTGTAGTTAGTATCTTACAAAAAACAGCTGTGGTCGTTCATGCGAACTAAAAACTAGTCTAAAGATTTTGCCCCTCTATATGCACAACTAACATAGTTGAACAAAAGTACTTCATAGTGAACTTTTTTCTTAGATCATATTTAACTAAATTCTAAAAGAAGGTTTACTTTACCTTAGTTAGAGATATATGTAGGTCTTTTAGGTTCTCAATACTGTGAATAGTTTTTCAATAAGTTTTACAATTCTTCGTATCTCGTCACATAAACGTTCACATCCCTACTAGCTTTAAGGTTTATTGTGTTGATCAAGTGCATATAAGACGATGAAGAAGACATCCTGTAACATAAACTTATAAAAGAAAGACTATGCCAGTACAATACTACGATTGAACAATACTACAACAGAATATCCCTAAAGAACTAAACGTATATAAAATATCTATCAAACAGATAGTCACATAAGAACTCAAACCAAGCGAAATTTTTAACACGTAACAACTTCACCTGATTAACCCTGCATCGGTGAATCGCTTGAACCCTTCAGTTTTGGGGTTTGACGAACCTCCGAACCATCTTTTCTAAGTCATGTGTTTCAGGAGAGACGGTTAGGTTTTTTATTCTAGCCTAGGATACTGTTGGTGTCTCTATTTTAAATTAAGCTGTTAAATAGTTCATGTTTATATTATTTTTTAATAGTTCATAAAGCATTTGTTTTGTTAAAAAGCAAAGTATTGTTATGTGCTACTTTTATACTTCTTGCTGCTAATAGATTTTTTTTTTCTTTCTTTTTCTTTAACAGCTTATAAGATACAGCATGGTTATTATTTGCAATGTAGTGATGTGGGGATGCTATGTGAATAGCCTGAAAGCTCTCTCGTCTCTGCAAGCAACTGTGACCAATTTCGCTACCAACTTTCTTTCTTCTGGTTTAGCTGGATTTTTTCTCTTTGACGAACCATTGTCACCCAAGGTATTACATATATCATCATGTCTGAATTTAGGTATCTTCATTGCACTTCCGTTATCAAACATTGCTCCTCATATACTACTATATTAACACTTTTATGGATATCGGATATGATGTTAGCCATGTTTGTGGAGACTACAGTATATAGTGGTTCAAACTTTACTCAACGGTTCTGGTGTAGGGAAAAGAAAGATTCGGTTTTACTTGTAAAATTTTTGCTTGGATACATTGTTATAGACACCGGTCGAGCATTGTTATTCAGCTTTATAGTCAAATACAAAGTATGTGGCTCAATAATAAAAGGAACAAAATGTTTCTTAAGTAACATTAAAATGACAACATATTTCCTTAATGTGTACATCCCTAAAAATGGCAACATTTTATTTTTGAGAAGGATTTTAAGTCCATTATTTATTTATTCACAAATATTATCATAGGCAAACTGATGCTGTTGATTTGGTTAGCAATATATATTTATGTGTCAGGTTTTGAAGGGTGTTGTTGATATTTGAGAAATAGTCAAATTATTTATAGAAAAGATTCTGCAAACAAGCAATAGATTAATAAGGCTTATACAATGTTGAAGTTAGATTACAAGAGAACCTTGGTGAGAGATCAGACTTGCATTGACAATAATGCATTGATGCCTCATGTCCCTTTTGCGTAGGAGATACAATTAGCACATTTTCACGTATGTTGGCAGCTTCTAATTCTTGAATTAGTAATCTGTAGATGATGTGTTATTGTAACTCCTTTTATTATAGATCCTTTGATCTTTTTGCGCTCTAAGGTTTCTTTCCTTGCTCGTCGTTTAGGGAATTAGCACATTTTCACGTATGTTGGCAGCTTATAATTCTTGAATTAGTAATCTGTAGATGATGTGCTATTGTAACTCCTTTTATTATAGATCCTTTGATCTTTTTGCGCTCTAAGGTTTCTTTCCTTGCTCGTCGTTTTCACCTATTGCTTGCTTGAAACCTCTACAAGTAATCTCTTGGTGTTTACTTTGGCCACCGG
>JARVZY010003867.1:0-25610 GCA_030686995.1 Artemisia argyi
GGTCCGGTAATGATTGGCGTAGTAACTAGTAAAGGAAGAAGTGGTTATGACTTTGCAGCCAAATTAAAGGGTCATTGGTTGTGACTTTCTTTGCTGTTACTTATCTTCGGTCCCTTAGTTTTCAGCCAACGTATTGCATTTTTTTATGTTTAAAGACACAATAAGAACCTACCAATGAAAGGGGTGAATGATAAAATGAGTATGATTGCTTAATATATTGTTTGATTTTGATAAAGTGGCAGGAACCACGCCCATTTGCATGCCATTTAGATCAACGTTCCGTCTTCCATGAGGTATGGATTGCATGACAAAATATAAAAAATATCACAACTTCTATTTCAAATATACTGAAGCAGCTTCACTAAGTGTAAAACTATAATAATTCTGGTGAAACGTTCAGGATTTACAATATCCAGATTTTCATGAAAAGAATCTGTACACGATAATACTATATACTCAACTAATTTAGCAGGTGATGTACCCATTGCTCAACAATGGCTGGTGAGCCATACCAAGGTCTTGTTTCGTCATCTGAACCAACAGGTGAGTGGTACACTCCATCAAAACTAATGTTTAAAGCACCCTCGAGATGAGCAGATACTTCCGGCACAACTCCATCACCCCATACATCTGCCTGTCCACACACCTGTGGAAAGGAAAATGATGGTTACATACTTACACAGTTACACCTACAGTTGAAGGAGGCAAAATGGGCGGTTTGGGCAGGTTGGGTAACAGGTCAAATAGATAATGTCTGTGCGGATTTAGTCTGGTGACCTGAATCTTTTTTGGTCCAGAAGTTTGAATCTTTTTAGTGAACAATCAAAACTTCTAAAAAATGATATACTGCGACTTTCGACCAGTGGAACCCTGTTCCTTTTAAGCCATGTGTTTATTTACCTTCATGGATAAAATATAACTCCATCGATCAATGATAGTAAATGGGTCGAATATGTAGTGGTCACTTAATTTACCGATGGTTATATTGTGGTACTCCGTACTATACTAATCAGGTTTTGTCTTTGGATCCAGGAAGTGAATACTTACCTGTTTATAGCCCTGACCAACGAAGCGAGTGCGAAAGGTAGGACTAGTTGATGTAATGATGGTTGTATCATTTCCAATGGCCACATCAGAAGCAGATTGCTCAATGGCGACCGGAATACTCGTAGCAGGATCTGAGTTACCTAAGAAGCGACTGCCCTGAATGTACCTACAAGTTTCTGAAACTCAGTCAAATAAAATATGAAATCTCAATTTCAATCTTTCTCAATATCAATCTTTGAGAATTACCTGCCTGCGATACATACATATCTTAATTCTGGAGTATAAACAGCTTTTTTACAGTTTTCCTCAACATACGTCAAAAGACCCCTTGTTTGATCGACAACGCCCGGCAAGCCTTTTGGTGGTGGCCTAAAAATTACAACACAAAGATAAGAAGGTTCCAGACATCTATATTTCAGTCTTAAACCAAGTTTTATGTCATAATACATACTGAAGAGGAGATCCCAAAGTGAGCAGCAAGGAAATTTTAGCCTGCGTGAACTCTTCCATATATACCCGAGCCAGCCACCCTCCCGCAGAGTGTCCAATTATAGACAATGAACCACCTACAATAGGTACATCTTATAGTTTTACCCTTTTATCAAAAGTTCATGACCGTCATGATCGAAATGATGTACACTGTACACAACCAATGGTTTCATGTAAAAACGTGAAAGGGGCATCAAGGGGGTAATGGTAGTTACACCTTCAAAACATAAGTGACCGACTTTTCAGACCATCATTAGACTTTTTCTTGCAAACAAATCATCATCACAAGTACAATGGCTTTCTTACAATCACAGCTACACAGCTTTCCTAAACCGCTCGTTCTTAATACTTAAGTCATTAAGTGATATTGTGGATCCAAAAAGTCAATTGCTTGTTTAAAATATATCGAAAGATATATGTACAACATGTAACAAGTTTTTGAAAGACTAACGAGATTCAGTCTTAATAAGTTTTATAGTTCTTTATGCTAGAATACATTATTGCATTCGTGTTCTACACTCATGGCGCAGAATATATTAGACCTTAGAACCACTCAACCACCTGAAATCTCATAACAACCTAAACAGCATTACATGTTTCACCAAAAATCTTTTCATTTTAAGATAGCAAAGAGGTATATGAACCTTGAGATTGTTTCAAAGCTTCATTGACAGCCTCATCAACGCGATTTAAATACCTGCACACAATACATATAGCTTTAATGAAATCAAAATTAAGGAGCTTGAACCATGTAGCTCAATAACCATGTAAAAGCAAAGTACCAATCAAGAACAGGGCGAGGTTGGAGTGTGCCTCGCCAGTAATTAGGATCAACCAAACCAGCGGCATTCCTCAGCCAGTCAATTCTCGAAACATTAGCCACCACAGTCGGAACACCATATCCTTGTAAAGTCAATGCTAATTTATCATAGTCAGCTGTATTGTTCCCTAAGCCCTATCAACAAGCATTAATAGTATTATTTTAATTCCTTTGTGTGCAATTTGTTTAAAAAAAACGACACTGATATTCACCACTCTACTACTCTATCACCACCAAAATTCAATGCAGAAACATGGTTCATGTTTGGGGCAATTTTGTTAAAATCATCAAATTGAAATCTCCACACACTATTTCCAGGTAGACGAATATACTGCCACTTGGTGCCCTGCCGCAAAGATTCAAGTTGCAAAGCTTATTCGGTGTTGTCCTAACGGAATGTATTCAGAGGATCAATAAACAATTCCCTCACAACGATGTCTCAAAGAACTATATGCATGGATTGTATATTTGTATACCTTTCGTTTACCCGGGCACTAATGTCTCTACTTGTTTATCTTGTGTCACACAAAATGTCTTTTGCTAATTCCCATACACGAAACTGATTGAAGGTTCAAAATCCTTCTTTATACAAACAGCTAGAATGTTTAACTACACACATTCAGTAATTTGTTTCAGCGGTATTCAAATCTCATTGATGATACCAGTTAATCAACATTATGAATATTTGCTAACAATTTCAGTAGCCAAATAAGTGATTCTAGATCGTTGCGACTTTTGTGGATGTCAAAAAGACTAACCTACACTTGCAATGAGCTAAATTTAAAATGTACTATTGCAATTTCAGTGACAACAATACCAGTTGTAAAATTGCTGGTCCTAAATGTCACAAAAATGTATACATCAAATAGTCAGTTCATATACGTACTATTCGTAATCCCATAATGATATTTATCAACATATTCTTTAAAAACACATGATGATATAAACAACTGGACAAGTTTAAAAGATGATAAAGAGTAAGGATTTAGTGATTTACAGGAAGAATGACAGCAGGACGATAAGGGACAGAAGACTCCGGCTGAGCAGCGGCGAAGCAGGTAACGGAGAACCGGCGTGTGGTGGGAAGTTGCAATGTATGGTTTACGGGTGATTGAAGGGGTTTGAAGCTTGGAGCCAATGCTATCATATCTTTCACCTTTCTGGTTATGTGGTTGCATAGTGTGCAACACACCACTCGCTTATACCGAACTTTTTTTTTTTTTTTTTTTTTTTTTTTTTTTTTTTTTTTTTTTTAATGAAATGCAGTTATACTCCCTTAACTTTAGAAAAGTGTTATTTTACACCTCACAAGTTACTAAATGAAACTTGATAGAACAGCTAAATATAAACATTTATAAAATAATAATTGTGCTTCAAATATTCATAATTGGGTTTTTTGGCTTATGTATTCAATTGTTTTTATAACAAATGTCATTTAATCGCAAAGAGTAAGAAGTAACACAATGTTCTAGAGCTTAGAGCTCAGAAATCTAGAGTAAAAATTAAGGTTCAATCATTTTTATATTGTTTGGTGGATTACAATTACCTTAGTCTACTAAATTTTCACTGCAACGTCTTTGGTCATGTAGTCTTCAATTTTTAAAACCTTACAGGTTTAAAAGCGTGTGGAACCATTCGTGGGCACATGAGATAAATTTATATACTAGATCGCGGACTGTACAGAATCGAGAAACTGAAAAGAACGGGACCGAACATATTTTGGTTTGGTCTTCAGTCCACCTTTTTTCTCATTTTCGGTCTTCGATCTGGTCTGGTCTGGTTTGATCTTACGTTGAACCGGCTATTATTATTGTTGGACAGAACCGACCGATGAAGTTGACCAGACCAGACCGATTTGGACATGGACCGAACATTTCGATCCAAACTTTTGGAGCAAATCAGTTTTCGGTCTGGTCCAATCCCGATTGGTCATGGATGTCTAAAAATGTTAATCTTTTTTCTAATAAAACAAAACCCCTATTAGGAATTTATCATTAAAAAAAATTAATCCATACCTTATTTGGTAATATTTTTTTAATAATTATTTATTTTTCTTAAGTTTTTACAATTAAAAAAACTTAAATAATCCTTTATTTGGCAAGTGTTTGTAAATTCGTTTTTCTTTTAAAAAAAAATCCGCCAAAAAATACATGTGTCAAAAATTGAAAGGTTAAAAACTTTGTGAATGCAGGGTAACTAAAAATGCCGAAGGGTTTATTATGTAATTTAAAATTAACAAAGAAAACATAATTACCCTAATCCTTGAGGAACCAAACTTAAATCAGATTCACTCGATCCTAACCCTAAATCTTAAAATCGATTTTCTACTTCTACTTCACATAACCCCAAACCAATGTACCAAAAATTTTGATTCATAATCTTAGGTCAAATTGATTGAATCATTATCATGTTTCGATTATTGAATAGACCCAAAATTAGGGTTCTTGAAACTCGAACCTATACTTCAGTTTTGGTGACTTGATCAATTGATTAAAGTCCATACCATGTCCATACCATGTAGGAGATTACTGATTTTTATTAAGGTTTGTGGGTTTGTTTATCTGAGATTACAGCTTTTATGATTAATAGTGGTATGTTTTATATCAATACATTCAAGTTTTATTTATCATATGCTAATTGATTTATGTATTGATTTAGGGTTTTTTTTTTAATTTTTTTTGGTAATTATTAGATTTTTATGAAAAACGTAATTGAATTTTAATCAGTTTTGCGGTTGTTTGCTATAAAAGTATGTGCTTTTTTGTGGGTTTGATTGTTTCCATGATTAAGTAACATCCCCTTGATGCTCTTTTTAAAGACAATTATTTGAGGGATATACTTGAAGACCGTAATGAATTTTAGTTTAACCTGAATAGAGTTTAAGAATCATGAATACACCCAATATTTGTTAAGATTATATTTTTCTTTATGTTGGATTTGTCTATCTTGATATTGTCAAGAATATTGATGTTTTTATTCAAGTGTGGAAAATTTTGTGCAAACTTAAAAGCATACTCAACTCAGGTGTTATGGTAGTTGAACCTACTGAAGAACTATTTAACGACATGGCGAGCAACGTGACCACACTGAACTCTTATGATGGAGGTACATCACTCTTGTGATCTATCACATCTTAGTCTGTTATGTTTACCACTTGAAACAGTTAAACATAATAACGTCAAAGTTTGCTTACCAAAAACAAAATTACCACATGTAATTGTTTTGTAGATGGCTAGAAAGTGTGTTCACACACTTTTGATGGGCTGCATGGAAGCTTCTCTAGGAAGTACTTTCTATTCGCAACAGGAATCCTAATGGCTAATAAATTTTGTTACAGTTACATTCCTATATCGATGTTTACAATTTCACATTTTATCCTGTCTATTTTCAAACTAACATTGTATATCATTTGAGTCATTCATTTGAGTCATTAAACCCTTATTTTATTAGATAATTGTAATGTCTGACATCGTATATCATTTTTCTAAAGAGCTATTTACTCAAGTACTTGAGAATAAGATGTTTTCTAGGTTTCATCGGGTTCGTTGATGTTTGCATCAATGTTTGTACTTTTGGGAGATCATTATCATTGTCGTGACTTGTGCAGGTACTTTTTATTTTATATTTGTTGCTTTCATTTAGCAACTATGATATACAACTAACATGTCTTGGAATTATGTTATTTTAGAGTACTGAAGCTAAGGAAAATGGAATGGGTGTGAGCCTCTTTTACAGGCTTTCGAAAACACATCCTCAGGTCATTTAAGCTCTACAAAGCAAGGTAACTCGCTGATTATTTATTTGCAAAAAAATTGCAATCATGATAAGGGTTTGTTAAGCATCATACTAATTAAATAGTAGTCTCTTTTTTGTAGTCATTAGTGAACCTATTTTTCATCATGCAATGCGTTGTGTAGTACATTACTGAGATGAAGATTCCCTCAGCCGTGCCCATGCTGACATCACAATTTGAGGGCAAATATGTGCACCTTGCGACCCAAAAATTTAGCACTCATGCCGTGGACAAATGTTTAGCCATGTTAAATAGTCAAGGCAGGTCAACCATCATGCATGAGCTCATCTTCGCTACTCATTTTGAGATCTACATGCCAACTATGTTATTCAAACCGCTTATTGTGTTGCTAAGGTATGTAATCTTTCAGACAGTTCTTTCATTTATAGTCTAAATGGGTTGATATTTGGGATGTATCCTATCTCCAACGGGTTCGCTAAAGTTAGAAACATATCAAAATGGTCTAACAGGATGAACGCCAACCAACGTATTTTAAGAATCTTAAATCCTCCAAACTTGCTATATTAGGAGGAAAAACAACTCTAAAAAATATAATTATTTAGCGTCCATAAAACTTAAAATATCTTGAGGGGTCAACCTGCTTGTGTTGGTATCGTATTAAAAAATTACATGTAATATGCTTGTGTTGTCGTACCCATTGATTTTAGTTTTGAGATTAATTCTATGCAAGTAATGTTGGTTAGTAATTCTGATGATACATTTCTTGTTATAACCCCCTTGAACTCTTGAGATGATTTAAAGTAAGCTTTTCGTAAAGAAACCATGTTATCGATTTTTTATTAAAAGAAATATCGTATTATTTATAATCATGAAGACATAGCGTGTGATCTTATTGTTTAGAGATGCATATAGCTAAGTATTCTCTGATCTTGATTATAGGGATTCACGGTTTGACTTAAATATGTATCGCAAATGTCTTTCTAAACAGACAATAAACCTTTTAAGGTTACACAGATCATGTTGCTTTCCAAGTGTGAGCACTGCCACATTGTAGAACTCAAGGGCTATTGTAATAGTTGGAGAACAAAATTTTCTGCTACATCTTGGTAAAAGATATTAATCAAGCAAAGAATACATACTGCTAATTTGTAAATTGATGTAAAAGGTTGATTGATAGCATGTGGCTTGGGTTTTATGAGCAAAACCCATAACTTAATTAATCTGTAAATTTTCTGCTACATCTTGGTTCAGAAGTGGTATCACGATGAAGGGTATACGTGTGCTCAAGTTGTGATTTTTGGGAATTTGAATACGAATGAAGTTGTTTGTAAAGTTGTGTAGGAGGTATTACGCTAGTTGTGATTCAGTTTAGGAGTTGGGGAATGTGTGTGAAGGGAATACGCAGATTGGTGTTGTGAAGAGAGAATTGCCTAAGCAGGTATATTTTCTGATTGTTGCATTTGTTTCATTATTATATGTTTGTACGATATATAGTTTCTTATCTTTTTTATATGTTAAATTAAAAGCAAGAAATAGAGGGCCTTTCCAATAGCCAGATTATTGTTAATGGCAGTGAGTATGACATGGCTTAAATTTGACAACTGTTTGATCGGATATCGTACATTTGCTCTTGCGTACAACTCTAATATTGCATGGTAGACTTTTGAAGTTAAAATGTTGTTTTTAAAATCTCGAATTCACCTGAATGTGTTGCATTTATGACTAAGAGAAATAAATAAATAAATAAACCCCTTCAAATACCCGTTTTGTATTTCTAATAAAATTTGTAAATATAATCTTTTGTCAACTATGCAGTATAGTAACATTTTTAACTCTGAAATGAAATAGGTTTGACTCTTTTTTAGGTTTGACTGTTTTATTTACATATCCAGGATGCTGTTACAATGTGGTTTAGAGACCCATTTCCAAAGTTTTACAGAAAACGTAAAAACTTACAACTATTGATCATAAAGATATATCAAAATTTGTCGTATAATTTTTTTTGACAAGAATAGACGTATATAAAATTTTATGGTGAAACAGAAGAAAAGCTATATTATTAAGAGTGTTGTTTGAGTCAAGTTTTTTATTTATAAAAATGTAGCGGAAAGTGTTTCACCTTTACTTTGATGAATGCTACTTTGTCAAGTTGCGATAATCAAGAGTTGTGTGGATAGCTTTCTCTCTTATTATAGGTTGTCTAAAAGATGTTCGTAATAATGATATAATAGGTTGATTAGGAGTTGTTTGGATAGCTTATTGCAACAACTAATTTTACTGGAGTTGTGCTTATTAGGCGTTGTTTGGATAGTTATCTTAGCAACTGTTTAACTTGACATGTTATTAGGGGTTGTTTGGATAGCTTATTTCAGCACCTAAATCACCCTCACATGTTGTTATTTGGGGATGTTTCAATAGCTTATTTAAATAGCTAATTAATCCGGACCTGCTGTTATTGAGGTTGTTTGGATAACTTATTTTAGCATCTAAATAAACCTTGACATGCTCACTCAAAACTCTCTAAATAATGTGACCTGCTGTTATTGAGGTTGTTTGGATAACTTATTTTAGCATCTAAATAAACCTTGACATGCTCACCCAAAACTCTCTAAATAATGTGTTAACTTAGACGTTGTTTGGATAGCCTATTCTAACATCTTATTAACCATGCCATATGTGACCTGCTGTTATTGAGGTTGTTTGGATAACTTATTTTAGCATCTAAATAAACCTTGACATGCTCACCCAAAACTCTCTAAATAATGTGTTAACTTAGACGTTGTTTGGATAGCCTATTCTAACATCTTATTAACCATGCCATGTTCTTATCTAATGATACAATCTTTACTTAGATGTAAATCAAAAATTGGTTACGCAAGAGGATATAAACGTCTACGGGATGGAGAGTTTGGTAAATATATATTGCAATGAAACTTATTTTGTTCTATTAGTGTTGTTGTTGAAGTAACATAACACACATGTTTCTGAATGATGCGGTCCCTCAGATCATTGAGTTTAAAAGTGAGTTTTCTAAAATTTTACATTTTCCCATGTATAATCTTTATAATCAATGTTGCAACCTGAGACAATCTTTCACGAAACACGCTTATGATGTGTGACGGTGATGGAGATCGATCTGAAAAAAAAAAAGATTGAAAAAAAAAAGAAAAAAAAAAGTTCCAGCCAAACATGTACACTACTAAAGAGGAGTTTCCGAACAAACATGAACATAGATTTATTTACGAGCTGCGTGAAATAATGACAGTAAGTACTCACCCATTTATTATTTTTTTCGTCATATAAAAAGAACATGTACTAAACATACATGCTACACTCTTCTGCAGGATGTAAATGTTTTGGGACCGGTTAATATTACACATTTTGCACTCTCACATATTAGGGAAAGCAAGGTAGAATAGTCGTGATTAGTTCTTGGAGTGGATGCTTCGGTGCACCAAAAGTAAGCGTGTATAATGTAAGTCGAAAAGAGCAACGTTTCTTTTCTTAGCTTTTACTTCTATACACACGTATACTTAATTATACTTTGTTTTTGTTAACGAGTGACTCTCTAGGCAATTAGAGTTTTACAACGAATCTTCTTTGAAACACTACGAATCGGAGTTGCTCCTGACATTGGAATAACAATGTAACACCTAAGATTATTAGCACCTTGTTAACTAACAAGGAATGCTTCCTATATCATGTAAATGAGCATAAATGTATATGCATTAGGTCAATTTAGTTAATTTCTGTTTACTTTCAAAATTAAGCGATCGATCATAATTTGACCCAAGCATCCTAAAATGACACACCTCTTTATATTTATATAGTAATAGTAATAATAGGATCCAGTCAAGTGGCTAATATATACCATTGCTTATTTGCGGACAGGTAAGTTTTAAGCTAGAAGTGAGAGTGGAGCAAATGGTCATATTTGGAAAACGATTATGACAACCATCCACGTGGATGCCGACAAGCTTTTTAAGACTAAACTGTTTGCATGTAAAGAATAAACCGATCCATTTGAATTGAAAGACCAATCTTGGTGTATTCGAACTTCAACTCTAGATTTTGGATCATATGTATTTTTGCCATTATAAAACGTGAGATTGTCTGACGGTTCAAAACCGTTTATTGACCAGAATATGAGTTTGAGTCAATGTCGCAAGAATTGTCAACAAAATTGTTTCAGCAATGCTTATGCTAATATGTAAATTACTCTAGCCGACCCAGGTTGTGCATATTGGGCTATCAATCTTATGGATAAAAGATGTTATGCTGATGCGGTTAGACAACATCTTTATATTAGAGTTTCAACTTTGCATAAGTAACTTTTTAAAATTTAACAATAGTTATACTTGTTTTTAGAATCAAATACTTTACACCTTTTAGATAGAGAATTTTGTGATCTTTATTGAATTCAGTGTATTCCTAATGGCTTTTAACCTGTTTGACAATTACTTTATTAAATCTTTTAGTACAAAAAGAAAAATATTTATTGTTGTTACAAACAATGTTCCTACATTAAATGGGTTACTTTATAATTTGAAAATAGACACATTATAGCAAATACACTTTAAATATGACCACATTAATCGATTTATGTTAGAATTTAAATTACAATTAATCAAAATACATTATTTAAAAAAATTAGAAAAAACCCCACAGCTTATGCTGATATTATAACTGGTGGGGAATAAAGTATTGTCTTTTTGTTTTGTCTTGTCATGTGAGTTTGTGCATCGACATGTTATAAAAATGGTATAAAAATACACAACGTTGAATTGAAGCAAACACGAATAGGAATACAAGAAGCGGATAAAACGCGTGTAATTAAAAACGCGTGTCCACTTTTCCTCATTTCCTCTCTATATATATTCCCTCATAAATCATGCTCTTTCATAAAATAATATCACAAAATATCTTCAAACCATCAGGTAATCACTTTCAGATATTTTTATTCATTATCATTTGTTACTGAATGCATTAATTCTTGTTTGGATCCCTAATTTTGTATTTGTTTATCTGTTAATGATTTATGCTATTGTTTAGGATAACTATAACTAAGGGGGTGTAACAGAATGGGGTTCATTTCTATTTTAGTTGTTTGGTTAGTGGGTTTAGTGATTAAAGATGGGAATCAAACCTTTAAAACTAATCATTTTCCAAACCCCACCAAAGGTGGTGGGTTTCAAAACCCATTCCGATTGCCATACCCATAGTGATTCCTAATATAAACCAAAAGATAGTGTTTGGGATTGCTTTTTTTCCCCCTCAATTTCTCGCAGAAAAACAGGCTTTTTTTATTACTAAAACTACTTTTTCGTGTCGTGTCTAACCTTAAACCTTTTTATAGAGGGAAGTGATACTTACACCACTTTTTTTTTTATGCAGACACCATAATGTTACATTATTAATGCACATGTTACAACATGCTATATGCATTATTGTGGTGTGTGTATAAAAAGTATCCCTTCCCTTTCATAAATGAATTTGATTGACAAATTTTAACAAACTATTATTATTTAAGAATACTAGTTCGAGAAGTACTTATTATTAAGCATAAGCAGAAAAATAAGCTATATTCCATTTTTAGGGAATAATTAATGATTATTTTGGATTTGAAGCAGATAAGGGCTGTGTGAAAGCGATGTGTTGAAAAGTATTTAGTCTCTAGTTTGACTATTTTGTTCTCGAATTAATTATATAATAAGATTTCTTACCTAATATCGGTAAAGGATGGTCACCCTTTAACATTAAAATAGAATAAAGGCTTTTGTTAATGACACACTATATAAATTTTAAAACTATTTCAAAAATTATTCTCTTTGCATCAAAGGTTGAACCAAAATCACGATTTCGCAAGCATAATTATTTGCCGCTATACACTGTTGTTTTGCGCGGGTATATGTCTAGTATAGCTTTATGCATTAATTGTTGTAAATAAAGTTGTTCGAGAGAAGTTAAATTTAGTAACTCGGGGCTATTATTAAATGTGCGCGGTTATCATTTTCCTAGAATAGAAGACACGGTATAGGTCATGTTACATTGAATTGTCTTCTTTTTAGTTGTGCATATCTCATAGAGTCGTAGGTAATTTACTTGAATTACTTTTTTATACAGTAACTTGATAGGAAGCATAATCATGGTCGATCATGAGATATATTCCCATTTCCCACTTTTATGTTTTTAATTTTGCTGAACTAAATATTATTTGGTCTTTGTAGTATTGGTTTTCGAAATAGTTGAATCTTCGTAGTGTAGTCATGTGAAGCTTTCTGATGGTAACTCTTTATGCTTATTGATGTGTTAGTGGATCTTACCATAAGTGGTTAATATGTATATACTACTCTAGTTCAAGAAAATCAATTGCGAGTAGCATGTAGTTTGAAAGTCAACTGGAACTTGGTAAATATGCACATTGATTTAATTTGATTGATTGCTGATTCTGAAACCACTTGCCATTTTCAATTTCGTCTTCAGGTATAAGTTTTACGGAAATACTAAATTGAATCAACATGAGTGGAGAAGAACATCGTAATGATCAGGACAAGGGATTGCTCTCTAATCTCGCTGGGTATGCTGCTGGAGCTGCTACACACAACCAGCACGGTGGGGGCTACCCTCCTCAACATGGGTACCCACCACAACAAGGATACCCACCACAACAAGGGTACCCACCACAACAAGGCTATCCGCCACAACAAGGTTATCCACCACAGGGTTATCCTCCACAACAAGGCTACCCTCCACAAGGCTATCCCCCACAACAAGGGTATCCCCCAGCTGGCTATCCTGGTCAGTCAGGATCACATAGTTCGGGAGGTAAGCTACTCTTATCCAAATTATAAATTACATTTTTGGTGTAGTTTTACATAGTCTTGTTATGCAAATTTAGACATTTAGCTGTTAAATTATGATAGCTCCATTACAGGTTTCTTAGAAGTACTTATTGCATAATTGCATAAGAGAACCGTTTTAGTTATATTAACGTTTTTAAAATTTAAGTCCTTACTCCATAGTCCATACACCAATTCAATTTGTTCCTCACTATCTGATTTCAATAAGAAAATAAAACTTATTGAATCTTATACATTATATCCTGCTATAAATTTAGAAAAAAATGTAAGACCATTACTTCCAATCCTTATAATTATAGGTGGCAAAACGGGCGGGGCGGGCGGGGCACGGGCTACGGGCTAAACGGGCACACGGGCTAAATGGGCATGGGCCAAACGGGCGCATGTTATATGAATCGTTTTAGAAAATACCCAAAACGACGAAATAAATTCCTCAAACTTAAAAACTCATTTATATTTAAAAAATTAAGTATATTATATCTATAAGTTTTTCTTTAAAAACAATTGTAATGTTATCTAATTGAGAGAAAATATGTGCCAATTTGTGCCCATTTAACTTTTAAATGGGCAATATATGCCCATTTCAAAAAAAAAGAGGGACCAAATGTACTCAAATCTTTTAAAAGTTTGCCCATTTAGCCCATTTTTTTTTGTTTGCACAAATTGCCACCTCTTATAAAGATAACTTGCAATCTTTATAAAGCGACGGTTGGTCAAGAGTTTTTGTAACTTTAACTTTTCGGAAGACAATAGGTAAAGTGAACTTTTTATTGGCAAAGCCTTGGTCTAAAACTAAAGTAATCACGCTGTACTTAATGGTGAAAGATGCTTTACTTTTTGTCTTTTATTCTTATCTTTCCAACTTGGTGACTGTACTAATAATCGAACATTATGTTTCATCAGGGCATAAGCCTGGTATGGGAGGTATGCTAGCTGGAGGTGCAGCAGCTGCTGCAGCAGCATATGGGGCACACCAGCTGACATCATCACATGGTCATGGAGGCCATAATGTCTCACATGGGGCCCACAACATGATTCCGGGCATGGGTGGCATGGGTGGCATGGGACATTTCAGTGGCGGCAAACATGGTAAGCATGGTGGTGGTAAGTTCAAGGTGGGTAAGCATGGCAAAGGCGGGAAGCATGGCAAGTTTGGAAAGCATAAGGGCAAGTCTTCCATGTTTAAGAAATGGAAGTAAATAGTGCTGGTGTACATATATTACTTTCTGTGTTCTGTTTTAACATTCCTAAAAGCCGAGTTTCTTGGCTACAGTTTGAATTATTAGTTTTCCTTTCTTGATGGATTTTTATGGTCCGGGTTTCAGATATTATAATAATAAAGCATCAGTTGATGTATAGTTATAACCGGAAGCAGCCTCTCTACCTTAGGTAGGGGTATGGCTGTCTACATCTCAACCTCCCCCATACACCGTGGAAGACGGTATTGGGACCCATAACCCGTGGAAGACGGTATTGGGAGTTACTTTACTTTACTTTTTTTTTAGTTGATGTATAGTTATGTCCATGATGTTAGCCCTTCCGAGTTGCAACCGTGCAACCTACTTGTTGTGCCTTTTGACCCACTAATTTGCTACGTTCCTTCACACAGAGGAAGATAGACTAAAATGTATATTTAAAATCAGAGGAAGAGATCGATGGTTGTTGAGGCTTGTAGCGTATTAGATTGGAGCTGATGTTAAATTAGGATTGCGTTTTGACTGTATGGTTGTTGAGGTTTGATGAAATATTGAATATCAGTACTTCAGTCAATATTAAACCAGGATTGTGTTTGTATAAAATTGAAAGCGAAAATTACTGCAGACCCCTTTTTTAGGGTCTGTGTCTCAATCTACCCCAACTTTTAGCCGTTTTCATTTCTACCCAAACATTCCACCTAAAAATATACGCGACATGTGCTATGCTTTTTTTTTTTTTTTTTTTTTTTTTTTTTTTTAATTCAATCCTATGTCGCGTATATATATACATGTCGCGTATATATATAAGCGACATGTTACTTTTAGCCGTTTTCATTTCTACCCCAACATTCCACCTAAAAATATACGCGACATGTTAGAAGGAAACGTGTCATCATTTCAGATTTATCCGAGGTCGAAAAAAAAAAAAAAAAAAACAAACAAACAAACTTAACATGTCGCTTATATATATACGCGACATGTATATATATACGCGACATAGGATTGGATTAGAAAGGAAAAAAAAAAAAAAAAAAAAAAAGCATAGCACATGTCAAGTATAAATATACACGACATGTTGTAATATTTTCATGTTCAAATTTTAGAAACTTACAAAAAATGCCCTTTAACTTTTTGATAATTATAACTTTTTTATATAATAAACTTTATTTGTCAAATATTTAGCAAATTCGTTAATGAAAAAAATATCGTTACGAAGAGCTCTGAATTACGAACAAAACGAGCCCAATATTGATATGCTTTTGACGTATGTACGATTTTATAAACTTTCATTGAACATATTAGCTTTAAAAAAAAATTATATCAACACTAGAAGGAGGAAAAATAACAGTGTTTTACTATATGAAAAAAGAAAATCAACGTTTTTGATATTCAACTTTAAGAACATGAATGCAGATCTCTTTGTTTATCCACTCATATAACTTAAAAATGACCTCGATCGGTACCAAATATAACCTAGCGATATTACTTTTAGCAAACGTGTAGTTTGTACGTAAATTTGCACTTATTAAAAAACTAGGAGCACGTACATATTAGAACCACATTGAACATGTTAGCTTTCAGTGATCAACTTGCTTTTCGTCAAAGCACGTATATTATTAGAACAACTTTTTTGAAAATAAACTAGTCACTTATATACCTTTTACCTTAAAAATTTTCAATTTAGAAAATAACAAAACTATAAATACTTCCCCGATAACAAAAATAATAATTATACAGGCTTATACTCTTGTCAAGTTTTTAGTACATGTAAATTAGTTTAGGGCTATAAACCAGTCTGAGTCATGCTCAAACTCTATGATTTTATAAACTTTCAAAACATACACTTAAACCACAAGGGATAAAGACGTACAATTCTATGAAATATAAATATCGTTGGGAGATATAAACGTAAATATTCATAAATTAAAAATGGTAACATTTTATAAACCTATAAACGGTATTTTGAAAGTTTATAAAATCGTACATACGTCAAAAGCATATCAATATTGGGCTCGTTTTGTTCGTAATTCAGAGCTCTTCGTAAAGATATTTTTTTATTAACGAATTTGCTAAATATTTGCTAAATATTTGACAAATAAAGTTTGTTATATAAAAAAGTTATAATTATCAAAAAGTTAAAGGGTATTTTTTGTAAGTTTCTAAATTTTGAACATGAAAACAACATGTCGTGTATATTTATACTTGACATGTGCTATGCTTTTTTTTTTTTTTTTTTTTTCCTTTCTAATCCAATCCTATGTCGCGTATATATATAAATGTCGCGTGTGTGTATATATATATATATATATATATATATATATATATATATATATATATATATATATATATAAGCGGTATGTTAAGTTTTTTTTTTTTTTTTTTTTTTTATTATTATTATTATTATTATTATTATTATTATTATTATTATTATTATTTTCGACCTCGGATAAATCTGAAATGATGACACGTTTCCTTCTAACATGTAGCGTATATTTTTAGGGGGAATGTTGGGGTAGAAATGAAAACGGCAAAAAGTTGGGGTAGATTGAGACACAAACCCCTGAAAAAAGGGGTCTGCAGTAATTTTCGCAAATTGAAATGTTGAATTAGAACAGATGTAAAGTAGGTTTGTGTGGCATATCTAGTCAGCACTCAGCAGTCATCTAGATGTGGTGATGGACTGTTTCCTAAAACCGAGTCTTTTTTTGCTTTAATTTGGGTTATACTTTTGGGATCGTGCTATCTTGATGCATTTGGTTTTGAGATATGATATTAAAGGTTCATTTATATAAGGGTTATGGTACACGGAGGTTACCAAAGTTTCACCAAAATTTGCCCTAAAGAAACAAAGTTTCATTTTGTGCTTTTAGGTTACTAATGTAATCGGGTTTATTAATTTGGTCATCATACTTATAAACTTGCGACAATATGGTCATTTTGTGGAAGGGCAACCGGTTGTACCCATGCCAACTTTTGTGATTGATGATTTTTTTTTTATTTTTCTTTTACAACACTAATTTAACACTGAAAACAAGCAACTTTTGTGAAAACAACTGTGGTGGAACTCGAAAATAAGCCCTTGGTGAGCTTATTTCCTTAGAAGTGCTTAAAATGGGCTAAATTGAGAATGCAAGCTTGAAATAAGCCACACAGTGGACACAAACTAGAAAAGAAGCTATAAACAACTTGGATGAACTCAAATGAAGTTAAAACAACAAGCAATACCAACTGAATAAGTCAAAATTACAAATAAGCAAATCCACATTCACACAGTTAACAAAACAAGCTGCAGACCAAGTTCAAGGCTAATTCCAAGCTTATCCAATAAGCTAGAAGCCAAATGGAGACAGGAACTAACAAGTTGGGTGTATGGGATTTCCAAAAACCTAAAGCTCACAAGCTAAGGTCCACAAATAAGCTCTGGGTGAGCTTATGAACTTGAGTACTTACACTGATGACTCAGTGTAAGTATTTAAGTGGTAATGAATTCATGTGACAATTTAAGTGAGCAAATAAGCATGAAACTGAGCAATGAACATATGCACAACAAGGTGATACAACAAGCTATCAAAAACAACAAAGATATAGAGATAGGATACAATAAGGAACAAGATGCAAGCCTAAGAAATTGATTCAACACCCCTGACACAGGGGAGGTTTTCAGAAAAGGGGCTAAAAGAAGCCCTGGAATAAGCTCTTACAAAAAATCTAAAAATTATATTAAAAATAGTCCAAGTAAGATAAGCAGCTAAAGTTTGATTATCCAAAAATTTAGGAGCTGAAAGTGAAAATTGAATCCTAGAGAAATTCTCCCATTTTTATAAAAACTGACCAAAGTGCTATTTTGACTTTATGAACTTTTGAGCTAAGTAGACTTATACGAACTTTGATCCCAATAAATTGACTGATTATGTTTTGTTAGGCGATATTGAGACTAATTAAAGCTAGTTTAACTACTAATGAGCTAACATGGATGATTGTGATTACAAAAGTTCAAACAGTGGCTGAAAACAAGGGGTACAAGTGAATTTTGACTTTCCTACAAACAAGCAATGGATTTTAAAGTTCAAATGTCCTAATGTACACTAAAGAAACATGCAACAACAAAAGGTAACAGCAATAACACACTGGATCACAGAGGAACCAGTTAACCCAAACATACCCTTAAGAACTTGATTTGAAGGATTTTTAAGCAAAGGACTCTTGTAACCCTTGAAATTGATGCAGAAGCTTATGTTAATATGACATGGAACCAGTGCAACGCACGGGTATTGCACTTGTTATAATAAGAGAGGGGTCAATTTTTTTGATTAAACAATGGTAACATAAAGACCCGGTAACATTTACATTAGTAACATAAAGACCCGGTAACATTTACATTAGTAACCTAAAAGCACAAAATGAAACTTTGTTTCTTTAGGGCAAATTTTGGTAAAACTTTGGTAACCTCCGTGTACCATAACCCTTTATATAAAAGCTTCTGCAAGTTGCAAGCTACATGGTGCCTCATTGGACCCCACTAATATATGTTTTTCCTTTGTGTAAATAAGAGAAAAGGTTTAAATTGTACTTTAAATAGACTGTATTGGCATTTGACCATGTTAATATTTGTTAATGGTTCATGGTTGTTGAGGTTTGCTGAGATTTTGAATCCGAGCAGATGTTTGAGTAGGATATTGTTTGGCAGAAAATAACATTATAGAAGATCTTTAATATCTTGATGGGGTTGGAATTTCTCACTTATCTAAGTAATTGCTTTTTCTAACTTGTGTCATTCCACAAAAGGTATAGATTGGCGGGAACACCATAATCCTGAGTGCCTTTTGGAGTCGTGAATTGGGTTATTAATGTTGTCCGTCTTTCGGTCACTGGGTGTTAAATTGTTAATGATGGGGATGATGAGCCGTTCTTCGTTAACTTTAGCTTGGTGATGCATCTACTATAATCGTAAAAAGCTTGGTATTTGCTATATCATAGATGAAAATAACACATGGTACGTCCGTGTTACTTGGCTATGACACTACCATGTATGTATAATACCGTATTTGAAAATATTGGTCAATTATCGAAGCCTAACAAGCTGTAGTAAACTTCGAGTTACAAAACATACTTTTCCTCAATGTAAAATAGGAAACTTCGAATTCATGCCTTTTTTTTTTTTATTATTATTATTATTATTATTATTATTATTATTATTATTATTATTACAAAACATACTTTTTCTCAATGTTTTTAAAAGATAAACACAATCCAAATAATCAGTTGGCTTGCCAAACTATGTAGGAATTGAAACAAAAGCTACAACTTATAACTCGAAATGCAAGCTTTAGCTATGAACTGAACTGTAGCCTCTTTTGTCTAACATACCATCTTGACTCACTTTCTTTTCCCTGCATTTTCTCCTAAATGTTTATTAGAACATCCTTTAACTGCCCTGTATTCGTATCGAAGAGATGCGACAAAGTGTTCGGATCATTGTACCTTAAGGCATGCCTTGACTCCACTCGATGGGACTTGCTTTCATAAAGATTTTGCTTATTGACTTTATTTACTCGCCTTTACTTTAGCAGATATCTTGTTTGTATAAGTAAAAGAGGATAAGACCACCGTTTGCCACATTTGCTGATGAAACAAGATAAAGAACGGGTTCTCCCTACTTGCATTGAGCGGGATGCTGCTTTCTTCTTTGTTTTCAAGATCGATAGCGTGAGTGAGCAAGTGAGTGGGCAACTCACGAGTGAGTCTGCTACACACAAACAACGTCACGGGCTAATGGGCAAAAGAAACACTCACAAAGGTGAATGGTTCACTACTCGGTTCCCGTGCATAATTTTTTACGGAGTATTATTTATTTGGTTTGTGAGTGTGTGGGTATTTAGTGAGGTTTATTTGTATAAAGTAGTTATTTAATTGAAAGGTGAGTGTGGTGAGATTGATAAGAATGAATGGTGAGTTGGAGTGTGAGTAAAAGTTGGAGAGAGAAAGCTGATGTGCCGCTGAGGTGAAAGGTGAGTGAGTGTGTTTTTCGGTGACGGATAAGGGTAGTCTTAGTTTCGAGTCTCTCCGTTGTCTCTCCAAAGATCAACTTTTTTTTTTGAACGAATCCAAAGATCAACTCTAGAAACAATATTAATGAACATCAAGTAAAAGATGAAACACAAATGTTTTACTGTTTAAGGAACGGTAATTACGACCTTAATATGGTTCAATATGCCTTTATATGTCTTTTTTGCTAACTGTTTTCCTTCTTCTCTGAAATCTACAAGGTTTGCCAACTGTTTTATGGTGACTACTAAAAGCATATGAAGCTTATTATGATATATGATGTATGTCTTATTTCACTTGATCACTTTAGTATAGCTTATTAAGTTCATTAGGAATTTTACAAATTTGTGACAAACAAAAGAACAATATTGACAGACGATAAATAATTGAGAAAACAATCAAATTTTTTGAAATATTATCTCTTGCTGATGACTTCCGAAAGGGTGTAATATGTAGAATTTTTAACAGTGTTTAATCCCCATAAGTGAACATATCGATCAACATCTTTTTAACTACTTCTTTAGACTTTTCTTCATTCACTATTAGTGATACAAATAAAATATTTTCTAAGACCGTCCATGTTTGGATCCTAATGCTACAGCCTACAAACACTAGCTAAAAAAGGTGTTGATTATACGTATTGATGAGAACATCCACAACACTTTTGCATTTGACAACAAGACGATGGTTTAATAATGTCACGTTATGCATATCTTACAAGGATTGATGTTGTTGTTCACACTTTTGTTTATGGTTGAACATTGTAATTCTTAACAACTTGCTATTTCTTTTATACAAGTGCCTCAATTAAACTAATACTAATGGGAACGTCAAGTCAGCTTTTTCTTTTCAAAATTACACACAAGCTTTAAATAAGTAGTAATAGAACCGCAACCACAACAAAAATCATACCCAAACAATTTTTTATTATTATTATTATTATTATTATTAAACTCACACACACACACACACACACACACAATTCATTATTATAGTCAGCTAACAAATCATAAATTTATGTATGGGGGGGGGGGGGGGGGGTTATCAACCTTGTTGGTTGGGTGATTGTGTTTGTCATTAGCATTGGTTTAAAATTCAGATATGCCAATATAGAAAAATATTATTCCTACACTAACGTTAGTCGTTTTATGAAAATACTTTGGTCACTTTCAAAATTTTTGAAGAAATATATTACTAGTAGCTACTAACATCACATACAAGTTATTATTAATTTTTTATATTTTGAAATTTGATATACAATTCTTTGGGTAATGGTTAACAGACATTAAATAACATATTTTTCACATATTTAAAGTAATTATGTATTTAATGCACAATAAATAAATGTACAAACAACTATTTACAGGATTTTTAATTTAACTAAGTTCAAGTTTTTTTTTATATATATTTATCTTAAACATGTCTTAACAATCGTCCAATAGACATTGCATAGCTAATCCTTTATATAAACTCATCAAGACAAGTTAGGCTACACTTGGATTAAAATGGGATTATATCAACTAGCCAATACTTGGGTGGGTCGGTAGTTGGACTTGTGTTGAACTGGGTTATTGGGTTTGTTAAGTTGGTTTTGTTTGGACTTTGGACTATTTGGGTCGAGTGTTAACTAAACCAAATATACAATTTTTTTTTTAATTATTTTTTTTAAATAAGCATTATTTTGCTTAATTTTTCGCATCATTTGGTTAATGGTTAAATTAGAATACATAATTCACCGGAGCATTTTTCTTTTAGGGTACTAGTACTAATGTAAATACAACTATCGTCCAAAACTTAGAGCATCTGCAACGGATATTTGATGTAAAAGTTTTCACTAATTGAAAAAGCTTTTCAAAAACTTTTTACCATTGCATGAAAAGACTTTTTGAAAGATTTGAAAGAAAGAAAATGTTTGAAGGAAATGCTTTTTAGGAAATTTACCGAAAATGCATGAAGTATTAGATGCATCCTTGATGCTCTAAGGAAATTTACCGAAATGAAAACAAGTTAGAGGTAATTCTACAAATACCCGAAAGGTACAATGCTACTCTCCCTAGATGCATTAAAAAAATCCAACTTCTCCAAATGCCCCAAGTGCAATGGTAGCCCATGAATTCTTGGGCGACTATCATATATGTGTGACAAGTGTCCCTAACCTTGTCCCTACCATGTACTTGAATAGTACTATTGTCCTTAGGTGATTTCTTGGGCGACTGGTCCTACATTTCTTGCGCGACTAATTTTTTGTCTTTTAGTGAAAAAATTTTTAACTACATTTTTTGTCCTTGTGGTTTGCGGTATTTCATTTTTGTCCCCAACTAACAATACACAAAGATCAACACACACCACAAAAGATCACAGATTCATCGCTAATAACACACTAAAAACACACTAAAAGGATCACAGATTCTTCCCTATTTTCTTAACCCTAATAACACACTAAAAATGCAGCTACATACACATGCTCCCTTTGTTTTTCTAAATCAAAAAATGATCACAGATTTGTCCCTTTGTTTTTCTAAATCAATCCTTATTTTTCTTTTTCTTTATCATCCCAACCATTATATGTAAACACTATCCATGACCATATCCACAACATATCTAATATACATCTCTAACATATTCTAAATCACCATGACCAGATCCATGCCTACTCTACACGCTCCGATCATCCCTTAACCCACCCCATCCCCAATCACTGCACTCCTCCGACTCCACCGCCGCTATGCCGCCGCACCAGCCATCTGACCAAAAGACGACAAAAGCGTGTAAGATTTAATGGAAGTATTCATGAGATTCATAAGATTTAATGATGTGTATCGTGGTTAGCATAAGTTTTTTTAAGATGAATGAGTAGATTCGACCGGAACCAAAAAACGTTGATCTAACCGGAGTTTCCAGATCGATTGTCTTCCGGTAAGACACATCGTCAACCATTCTCAGCAAACAACTTCAACCTCCTAAACCCACCAAAATATTTCGAAGTTAAAAAGAAATAAAAACATAGAGATATCAGATTTAAACTTGTGACTTGGTGTTCAGTTCAACTTGATCTTCCTGGTTGGCTGCATTTGTGAAGGTGGCGGGGCGGCCGGCAGCGTGATGATGGCAGGTGGTCGGCAGTCGACGGTCTGCGATAAGGTTGTGGTGGAGAGGAAGAATAGTGTAGGGATGATAGAAATATAAGGGCCTGTTTGGTTGGGGGGTTGTAGCTTTAGGATTTGGGCATGAAAGTGAAAAATGTTGTTTGTTTTAGGATTTGGATTTAAAAAATGGGTCTCATGCCCATAAATAATACTTTTGTCTAATCCTTACTAGTGAGGTGACTTTTATGAAAAAGATGCGGGTCCCACTTTGTTTCTCTCTATCTCTCTCCTCTCTCTACAATTAAGTATATTTGGTTTGTAATTAAATTTATCTATACTACTTATAATGGAGGAATGACTCTCTCTCCAAAAAATTACGATGTACAAAAAAGGATGCAAGGTTTAAAACACTTTAAAGCAAGGAATTTTTATAATTACAATAAGCAAAGCATTGTGTACAACAAAGACAAGCATGAATCAAAATTCAGACCAAAATCCTTAAAATTATACACTAATAGCATTAAAAACACCCCTACACCCAATATTACAATCATTTAAATATAATGTACAACCCTCCGTATAATTCCCAGCCATAAATGCAAACTTTTCCTTCCATAAAATCTGAAAATCAGCCAAATGGTGATATTTAAACTAAAAACCTGGGAATTTGTACCGATATTTAAAAGATTTTCGAATGTGAACATTAAACCATCATAGATCTCTATAGAAGCTTTGCTTCTTTCTTAAACATCCGAAAGTATAAAGGAAGAACAAAACCTCAGTTTCACTTTTGCTTTTATTCGGTTTAATCAAAACAAAAATACAAGACCTACCCGAGACCGATGAAACGATCTTGAAGCCTTTAAAGAAGAAAGTAACCATGGACGTGTCTTCTGGTACTCGATTAGCACAAGCAGAAAGAAGCATTTAGGCCATTTATTTGTTTGGTTTTGGAGTTAAGGTGGATTTGGTTAGGAGATGCTGTGACTGCGTATTTTTTGAGAAGTGAATTAGGGTTGTCAATAATTATGGTGGGATTATGTATTCTTAGCTTTTGGGGTTAAGTTATTGGGCCTCAATTCATCCAAAGTTATTTGGTCTTGGGTTAATGTTATTGACATTAAAACATTCCTGGTACGTAATCAATATAGATTACACGATTACATAAACCATAGAGATCAATGAGAAATAAACATAGTTTTGGTTGTGACATTATGAGAAAATTTTGACTTCAAAAAATTACGAAACGAAAAAGCTACTGTTTAAAAGATAAAACATACGTCAGCTACAAATTAGCCCCGCTGCAATATATAGTATACATGAAAAACATTTGCTCGCCACAAAATTATTCACCGGGTACCCGCCGCCGCATTGTGCGGGTACCCTGCTAGTATTAATAATGTATAAAGAATAATTTACTTATTTTATTATATATTTTCTCTCCCCTTAATTTCTTTCAAATCAATCTCAAATCCTAATCCTAATCTAAACCCATCAACAAACCAAACGGGCCCTAAATGGGTTTTTCTTTGCTGTTTGAAAGTTTGATGATGAAGTCAAATTGAAGTTAGTTAAAAGAAAAACAAAATATGGAAATAAGTTGTCGAATTTTGTATCTGAGTGGATAGAAGTATTCTTAGGTAATAAAAGATGATGATGAATATAAAAAATGATGAATAAAAAAATGATGTTTGTGTGTGGATAATGTTTTTGGATGAAGAAATGGGTTTTGGTATTATTTGTGTAGATAGAGACTTGAGTGGTTATAAGATTTTAAAAAATTTAATCAAAAATGAAATATCAAGCAAACTACAAGGACAAAAAATGTAATTAACTAAAAGATTAAAAAAAACAAGTCGCCCAAAAATAGTGGTCCAGTCGCCCAAGAAGTACCTATTGTACTAGCTTATAAGGGTAGTACTTGCACAAGTACAAAGGGGGATACGTGTCACAAATATATAATAGTTGCCCAAGAATTTAAGGATGACAGTCGCCCATGAGGTATTTGAGAAGTTGAAATTTTTTAAGGCACATGGGGTGAGTGGACTTGTACTTTCGGGGTAATTAAAGAAGGGAACCCCTATAAGAACGGGGTCTACCCAACCCTACTGCAAACCCTCCCTAGTGGGAGGGGTACTTTTCTGTACTTTTGTCCTTTTTGCAGTTTTTTTTTTTTTTTTTTTTTTTTTTTTTTTTTTTTTTTTTTTTTTTTGTATCCCACTTTAACTTTTTTTGTCCAAATGTATTTTGTCCTAAAGTTTTTTTTGTCCAAGTGCATAATTCTTTTGTCCAAGTGCATAAGCACACAAGCAG
>JARVZY010003868.1:0-25616 GCA_030686995.1 Artemisia argyi
AAATGCAAAATGAGTAAAAACAGATGAAAAACGTACAAAGTTTGCATAATTGGCAGTTTCAGTCCCCCAACTTTCAAAAATTAGCAAAAATAGTCCCTGAGCATGTATATAAAAAGAAAAGTCACCAAAGGTCCTTTTGAAATCATAAGTTGTCATATTTAGTCCTTTGGTGAAAAACCTCAAAATTTTTGAGAAATTACAAGTTTAGTCCCTGGAGTTTTCACTTTTGACATATTTGGTCCCTGGTGGGATATTTTTGGAAGAAAAATGATTTTTGGTCCTTGGAAAATCACAAGAAGTCAATATTAGTCCTTGGATGAAAAGTTTGAAGAAATTACAGTTTTGGTCCTTCAAGTTTGAAAATTGGCAGTTTTAATCCCTGGGAATTCAAAAAGTAAAAATTTGCAAATTTTATCCTTGGATAAATCACATGTGGCAAGTTTGGTCCTTTGAGCAACTTTTGGAAAATCACAAATCAGCCCCTAATTTTCAGAAAAATTACATGAATGGTCCTTGTATTTATTAACAAACCAAGTGTACCCTAAAAGCCTTAAATAAACAAACAAACCAAATAAACCCAATCCTATCCCCAACCCACCCCCCCCCCCCTTTTTAATATTAAACACAAGGTCAAACGCTCTGTTCACCTTTCCCCCGTCCCCGTATTTCCCTCCTCTGTGTCCCCCCTCCTCCATGATATCTCCACAAAACCCTCACCAATTCTTCACCAACACTCCCCCTCCATTAAATACACCAACCCTCCATTTAATACCCCACCTGTTTCACCCAAACTACTTGTATCAATTTTCCCGCCAAAAGTGATATGAACGGCTATGATCATCTTAAGCCATCCAATGGCTCACAAAAGAGGTGGGAAAGACAGAGAGTGCCTCCAGGACCTATATATGTGAAGAAAAATGAAGAAAAGATTATTAGTGAGAGTAGAATAGGTTAGAGTAGTATAGTTAATGTCGAAGTAGCTCAATTATCTATTCTTATTGTAACTTTTGGCTTAAAACTCTTGTATTATGTATTGCTTGTGTATTTGAAACTCAGTTAAATCATCAATTTCAGTTTCTCAGTTCTACATGTTCAAATTTGTACCTTTTAAAGTAGAAATTTCAATTCCTTATAAAAGTATTAAAAGCTGTTGTGTAATGCTTGTTTAAGCTTAGTTAAGCTTATTTGAATGTATTTCAGAGTTTTTAAGGTTTTATAAACCTTCTTGTTTCAAAGTCTGAAAAATCACAAAAATAAATAAAAAAATAGTTCAAAAATAAAAAAGTAGTAGTAAGCTGAGGTTACAGGCTTTTGAGAGCTCAAACCACCTCCTGATAAGCTCAGAAAGCTTCTTGATAGCTTCTTTGAGCTTATCTCACACTCTAGCTCAGTCTCATAACCATTGCCCAGGCTTAAAGTGAGTTTACCCTTTTAACATTTTGCAATCTGTGTAAATTAGTTTATATATTGTAATTTTTAGCTTAATACCACTAGTCACTGCTTATTGAAGCTATTTGATAGCTTGTTCATGATGTAGCTTAGTTCCATAGTGTATCTGCTTAAATTAAGGAGTGTTTGGCTCAGTAGTGTTTGCTGAGTTTCTGGGTCTTTTGCTGATCTTTGTGTTTGATACATGTCACCTAGGTACCTAATAGGTTAGCTAAAACTTAAAATCTAGGTCTTATTAGCTAAAAAGTCAATATTGATCTTAATCTCACATATTAGGTTCACTGTTGAGGATTTAGCTAGCATAATCACCATTTTAGCTGTTAAACTTGCTTAGGTTGCTTACTTTAGTCTCATTTTAGCTTAGTTTAACTTATTTAATCACATAGGATCATTGCAATCTCATTTTATTCAAACCTTGTTCTATATTGAAAAAAGTCAAATTCAACCTTTTTCAGAAAAAACCAAAACTTGCAAGAATTTTAGGGAATTTTGTGTTTTGATTCAAGGGTTGAAATTTTTAGGACTTGTAGTCTCCCAGCTAAACTTTGATGTCTCACTTCCATTTTATTTTTATGAATTTTTGTGTGGGTCCCATAAATGCTCAAACACACCTGCTGGGGAAGCACCTCCCCTGCACCACGGACCATGGTCAATGCCCAACATTCATGTGCTTGCACAATCCTCAATATTTAGCTTTAGCTTGTGGTATTTAGTTTTTTGTAAAGCTTAACCACCCATCTCAAAGTTCCAGGACTTATTTTGTATTTTGTAGCTTATTAGGTAGGGCTGCTCATCCCTTTTAGTTTGTCCAATTTTACTCTTATGCTGAGTAGGCAGTATAAACAAGCCAAGTTCATGCCCCCTAGTGCTTATTAGTGGGACCTTGTGGCTGAACTTGGGCTTTTTAGAGAGCTTATCTTGGTGGCTTTTAGAATCAAGTTTTACATTGGGCTTCCAACTTCCCTAGTGGGCCCCACAGGCCTGCAAATGTTACTCATTTGGCCTGTGTTGAGTTTGGTTTTTGGCTAAGTGCTTATTTGCCATTATCAGCTTTTTGGTTGTGCTTTTCTATTCCATCTTGCTCATTCCAAGTCCCTCTTTACCTGTTTGTATCTTATTTGTACTTAATACACCTTATGATAGCTTTTTCAATAATCAAAAGTCCTAATAAGCATAAATCCATAATCTGTTAAGCAATTTGATTCTCAAAGTGCTTATTTTTTATTTCCAGAAAAAGTTCCTTCCTTAAAGTTGCTTCTTTTTAGTGTAAAAATAGTTTTGTAAAAGAAAAATCCAGAAAAGACAAAATTAAAAATAGTGATAGCTTCTATTTAAACCATTTGGCTTATTTTCAGCTTATTTAATAAGCTATTCTCATTTTTACAATTTTCATAAGTTTCTGTAGTTATGAAATAATTTTAGAAAAAGTTTTAGATTTTTCACTGTTCATTTAGTATTTTCTTAATTTTAATTAGTTTAAATTAATTAATAAATAGTTTTTAAGTAATAATAATTAGATAAATAGTGTGAAAAATATATTTTCAGTTTTAAAATTAGTTTTATAAAATTTTAGATTGTTCTAAGTTTAAATTTTATTTTTCTAAGTCATTTTCAGATTTTCTTGTATTTTAGTGTATTATTAAATAATTAAAATTAGTAATTAATTAATAATAATTAATTAAATAGTTGTAAAAATAATTTTAAATTCCCAATAATTTTCTTATATCATTAGGATTATAAAAAGTTAATTTTCATATCCATAGGCTTTTTATTTTTAAATCTCATGTTTTATTTCGTACGTTTACGTAAGTTTAAATTAAACGTACGCGTTTTTAGGTTTTTATTCGTTTTTAAGTAACTAGCTTTCACGTAATCATTCTAATAGCTTATTTAAGCTATTTTGTTTTATAATCTCTTAGATTAATCACTCACTCACATTCACACCCCTTTCCTGTCCAAATTCACCCGATCACAAACCGTTTGAATACAATCCACACCTCGTCGGGACATAACCACCCGGGGAAACCCCTATACGTCCGCGGAGATTGACTCTAGGCAGTTTGACCTTGTTGACCATCCTTTAGTCAATTTAGGTTAACCGTTTGGAGCCAATCAATATTTTAAACAAGTAAAAAGAAAATAGAAAATTATAAAACCAACAAAATCCATAAAAATCGGAAAAACATAAAAATTCCAAAAATATTATTCTCGCGACATGTCTCTCGTGTAATCAATATTATGTACGTTTCTATAAATGTCATTCAATAATGACACGAAAACATACATATGCTTGAGCGAGAGTTTTGCTATTTTTTCCAAATAATGTTTTTCTAAAACATGTCGCTTCTCAAAATCTTCTTTAAATATGGCTTGCAGTCATTTCAGGCTGTAACCCGTACTTCAAAATTATGGCTTGCTATTACTTCAGATAGCAACCCATTTTTCAAAATGGGGAAAACACGTCGCCAAAAAGATTGTTGTTCCTTTTACCGGGTGAAGTTCTCCCGGGCACGGATTACTTTATATCCGTGTTTCTTCGATTTAATGTACGTTTCAGTGCATTATTTCTTGTTTAAGAAGAGAAGTCTTCTTTTGCGAAAACAAATATTTTTCCATCTATGATTCTTGAGAAAAATATTTTTTATATAAAATGGTGGTTTAAAACAATATTTGAAAATCAATTGGACTTAAGTTTCTCATAAAATTTGCCACTTAATCTATGACAAAAAAGTTTAATTTTTCACAAAATTTTAAAATGTACAAATGGTCATAGATTGAGGGGGAGAGTGATTTCAAATTTTATTTTAGATCATCAAATGTTTTTCTTTGTACATCATAAGTAGTGAATAAACATTTGTTGTTATGTGTCAATGCATGAATTTTTCATGAGTTTCTCGTTGAACTCAAAATCATTTATAAACTCATCAGTTTTGACACGTAACCGTCCCCCTCATAAATTAAGGGGGAACTCAAAAAATGTTCCTTTTATCAGAAAAAGTTTAACCTGGCACATTTTCTCCCAACAACGTTTTCTAACTTATTTAAATCAATTGAGATCCAAAATCTCAAAAGGTTTGATATTTTTGATCGGAGGAGAGAATGTGATTTAAATATGAAATCTGATAAAATGTGATCTTTTGGACTCAATAACAGGCTCCCTCATATGTGCTAAACTCTTTGATAATACCGATGCACATATTAAGGGGGAGCAAAAGGCGTTTGTGGAAAAATACCAAAGACCGGCTATTTACTTTAATGCACAGAGTTATAAGGATGGTTAAGGTTAGGTATAAGTTCACATGATCCACCAGAACCGGAAGGATCTTCCCAGGGACAATCCATAGATAGATTAGAAGTCCTTAGGAATGATTGAAAAAAAGAAAAAGAGAAAAGTGAGAAAGGGAATAGTGCGGACTGAGATAGAGCTAGGACTGGAACAAACCCAACAAGGTTCTAGTGATGAAGTCTCGGTAAGCACTGAAGGGGTTGAATAATGAAAAAGAAATGAAATGTGAAAAGGGTGAAAAGAAATAGCCCTCCAAATATTCAACCTTAGGGCAGAAACCGGGTTCAACCTCATATGCTACTGGTGGTTACTAAGGTAACACCGGTATTGAAAACAAGATGTCATGGACCCAGTGACGCACTGCACTAAACTTCCCAACCACTCAAGTTCTCTTAAAAGAGCTTGTTTCATTCTCATGGGGAACCCTGTGCAATGTATCGACCGCTCATTGCGAGCTATGTTGATACCTAAACAGGAGATGCCTCCCCAGTCTCCAGGAGCGGATCAAAACGCACTATTGAGTCTAGAGCCAAGAGATCATCCATAAATATCACTAGGACACACTTCCAAATATGCTTATTGTTTCACACAATGTGGAAAATAAGATAATATATTTAGAGTCCTACGCATTATCCTTGTGGTATTGCTAGAACATCTGAGTGATATGCAATTATTCACGATGAAGATGGAAATCCAGCTAGAGTGAACATCAATCAAGTTCTTGGTAGGTGACATGTGAGATCCTTCATGGATCAAACTAGTGACAACTGGAAAGCAACGATGGGGCGATTCGTTTTTGAATCAAACTTGTTCCGGGAAATGAATTGATGGATACTTTTGAAAAACCCTTTGATGTGCTCAACTACTTTCTTTCGAGCACATTGACTGCGCATAATTTTCAAACAAAAGTATTTGACATAAAATTGTTGTTTATCATAAAACTCTCGTTGTATTGCAAAAACTCTTTCTCTAGCAATACATGATTATTTTTCAAAATCAATTTCCTCATTAATCGGTGAATCATTAATTCACCGGTTCACTCACTCCGTGTTGTCTACTTTGAGACGCTTCGGTTAGAGAACGGCTAGTACAGCTGCGAAACCTTGTCAAGGAAGTTCTTCGGAATTCTACCTGATCACAGGCAGTATTTATACCGATTAACGGGGAACTGTGGTTCTTGCAACCCTATTCAACGAAGGTGAACAAAGACACTTTCGGGTGTTTATTGCTAACTGTTGTTTGCAGGAACACCCGACGGTTGTAGCTGAGGGCAAATGAGACGTCAATTCATAACTTCATGCTCACACTCCACACTCACAATTAAAGACATCATGAAAAGTTGAAGATCAACAACAATGCTTCCGCAACTCTGATGCAAAGTTTCATGATCCAAAAAGGTGTGAGCATGACGGCCCAAAAGACACAACATCACATGGCGGTAATACTACAAAGGATGGCTTGGAGACTACAAAGGATGGCTTGGAGATTTACGGTGACTGATGATCTCAAAGAAACTCCAAGATCACATAAGCCAAAGGAACACTCTCAAAAGGTCATCGTTCATGTCATAGAATTTGAGTATCTCAAATATGATAAAATTCGAAGAATTTGACATGATGTGAGCGTGCACGGGATATGACTAAATTAGAAGATATAACCAAGTTCATCGTTTGAAGTACAAAGTGAATCAATTATGAGTAATCAATGACTACGTGCTATAAGATCACAAGAATGCTTGAAGACGAAGATCTTAATGATAGTACTTAATTATTTCCAAAGGTGACCTCGCTTAGGAGGAGATTGTTAGGAATACAAATATTCCTAGTGAAGACTCGGTCACCTCATTCTTGTAATAGCATTGTGATAAGCTCGTGGTTACGTATTAGTATTAGCTTAGTTAGTATACAGTTAGTTAGTTTAGATTAGATTTAGTCACACCGCAGAGGACGGACGGGTCTTTACCCACTGTATACCTGATCCACAGCCCGTAGTAGGGCGTATATTGTATATATACCCTCTTCCCACCAAGGGAGAGGGTTGGTTGATTTCATAATACACACACACACAAGTGTGAACTTTTCTCTCTCAAGGAAATCCTCCCACCTCTCTCTACTCTATTTCTCTCTCTAACACTAACAATGTTTACCATCTACTTTCACAACCCAAGACCACCCAATTCACCGCATAATCAACACATATTTTGATCCTACATTATTGTTTGTGGTTCATGTTTCAAAGTAAATTGTGAAAATGCTTTATTTTGTTTTTAACTTCGTCTTAACTACATATAAAGGTATTTTGCAAAAGATAAGTGTAAGGAAAATCTAAATTTGTTTATAAGAACGGGATTTAACATGAATCACAACAATATTGAATCAGCATGCATATTAGTATTTGTTTGAGTCAAATGCTTGTATCGAGTCATAATGATTATTTTGCAGGATTTCCAAGAATTAAGGCATAAGTTTTTCCAGAAATTTTCCTGAAACTTAACATAAAATTTCTGCAGGAGCATTCTGACGGTGTCATGTGTAAAATTCTAGAAATTTTGTGAATTTTGTTTTTCTACCAGAGTCGTAAAAGTTTTTGTTAAATCTTTAGTTTTATAAACTCCAGGAAATCTGCAAATATTCATTCCAGAAGCATTATATCTTTAATTGTTTTGTTTTTATTCTTAAGTCTGGAATTACATCTAGTTGTGAGTTTTCTTTGTTCGGATTGTTGCTTTAGGTTTTTGTGATTGTTTTCTCAGGATTAACAGGTTATATTGGACAAGAAGATGATTTATATTTCTGGAGGGAAGCTTTCAACGTTCATTTTCTTGGAGGAAGTCATAACCTTATTACCACATTATCCACACCGAACGAATCAGGGGAGTACTTGTTTTCATTCTTTTACCTTATTTTCTTTTACATCTTTTTATTGAACATTGGGGACAATGTTCAGCTTAAGTGTAAGGGGAGGGTAAATGATGACACTTTAAAGAATACAATTACGCTTGAGTTTATTTGTTTGATAGTAGATGTGTAATAAAACTAAGAGAAATACTTGTTAGGGCAATTTTAGCGCCAAATTTAAAAATTTTTACAACATTTAGGAGTGAAGCTTTAGCCTTAATAAGCGTATCATAGATAGGAGTTGTATTACTAGCACAAAACCGTACCACTTAGAAAAATTTTCCACCCAAATATGTGAGGTTCGCCTTTAGATTTGTTAGGAAAAGCATTCATTATTAGTGCTTGTGAGTGTACCGGTAGTACTTAGATTATAGAACTTGCGTTAGTGATTCATCCCGAGACCGCTAGTGAGAATACATTCATGTAGTAGGATTTATTACATGATAAGAGGCATTAGGATCACCCTTGTGTTAAACCTGTATTATAATTACTTGACCATTTATGTCAATTACCTTGACTAGTAAAGTCAATTAATTTTTCTCACACCTTTGCGTTGTACTCATTTTTAGTGCACGATACCCCTAGTACACCCCTCCGAGCCTATCTTTTTCGTTTCTAACTTTAAGCATTTTACTTAAAGGAAGAATTTGTTTACAATCCACCCCAAATGTGCAACCAAATCGCCTTAGCCTTCCGTGTATGCACTCATCTTTAGTGCATTATTGTTATTTGTTTAAACCCTTAGTTAATTGTCTAATTGATTACATGGTTGCTAAGTCAAGTGATATCTTGTACATATTGCTTTGGGACGATTGGAACTCATGGGTAAAGTACTTGTGTTATGAAGTAATGGGGAAGAACATCATATATTACCCTATATGTGCGTTAACCTTAAAAAGTACTACAAGTGTTTTGATTATCTTAATTCGAGTCATTAAATTATTATAAATTATGTAAAAGTTCAAGTGTAAGGGGAATGTAAATCTCATATGATGTATTATTTTGAATGGTAGGGAAAGAGTGTACGCAAAAAAAAAAAAAAAAAAAAAAAAAAAAAAAAAAAAAAAAAAAAATCGAGAAAAAGAAAAAAAAATGGAAAAAGAAAAAGAGAAAAACATACGGACTACCATCTCGTTTCCTTTATGTTTATTTTAAGTTTTTTTTATTGTTTATTTATTAGCTTAAGTCGAGTCGAGTCTTGGCTTAGCAACGCCATGCTATACATGTAATTAACCAAGATGATTAACTCGCCACCAGTAAATATTGCCTTTATCCAACAAAACCGTGTTTACCATATCCCTACACCTCATGTTATAACCCTTTAAAAGACCTATTTGATAATTTATCCTAGGTGCTTACGCCAAGTGGTAGAAGTTTGATCCTTTCCCAAGCCTATGGTAATCTATTTGCTATTACAGGTAGTGAGAGATGTTTTCCATTTTCTTATTGTGATATATACTTTATTACACCAGAGAGATGTGAGTATCTAAACAGTATTTGTGAGGTGCTAGTGTATAACCTTCGTGCTTGTTTTTGGTTTTAAGTGGAATGATTATTTGTTGTAATTACTTTTATCTTAGTGTTAAATGACCCCTAACTTGTATTTTGATTAGAATAAAAGCGCATTTGCTTGAGGACAAGCAAACCTCAAGTGTAAGGGTATTTGATAAGGTGAAAAGTGTACCACTTTTGGGGGGTCATTTAAGCCCGAATTCGTGATTATTTGATCAAATATTGCCCTAAATCGTTCCTTTTGTCATTGTAGGTACTTTTGAGAGGAAATTTACAAAAGGAAGCATTTTGGACATTTTTGGAGCGAAAAAGTGAAGAAAACGACAAAGTCTCAAATTCTTGCTGGAAACAGTACCTGACGGCGTCAAGGGTTTACTAGTGACGGCGTCAAGCTTGGAAAAAGAGGTGGATATGGCTAATACACATGACGGCCCAGAACTATTTCAAGGCAATTTGGCCTGACGGCGTCACCAAGGCCATCAGGGTCAGAATACATGTGACCGCCCAGAGTTAAATTACACATGACGGCGTCAGGATTTAACCTGACGACGTCAGATGTTATAGAGTGACGACGTCAGGAAGAAGGCTTACACAAGAAGAAACCTTAGTGAAACCGTCACAAGATGATCAAGACAATCACAACTTGCACGCGGAGTAGCTGATATTGTTTTGGTCATAACTTTTGCATACGAATTCGGATTTAGGTGATTCAAAAGCCCACGCGAAGAGGACGAAGAGATCTAAAATTTGATGAAGAAAAGTTGGTCTTGACACTGTCAAGATGGGCCGGGCAGAAAATAGCCTATAAATATAACATCACAACTTCACTTTTTGTAAGCCCCGAACCCTAAGTTCGATTCTAGGGTTAGCGTAGGTGTTTTTCCAGCAATTTAGAGGGTTTCAATCACTCCATAAAAATCTTGTATTGGTTTGTTGATTCTATCTTAACTATGTCTTCCATTATCATTTTTGCTTGCTCTTCTTTGATGATGTTTTGCTATTCACCTTGTGTCTACTTATGATTGTGTGAAACTTGTATATAATTGATTAGATCTTATTGATTCCTTGTTGATGTTTGTCTCTATCTTCATCAATTAGGGTGTAACACTTCGATAGGTCGAATTGGTTTAGCTTATAATTCTTGTTTCCTATTGTTTCTTGTTTAATTTATTGTTTCTTGTTTAATTGAATGATATCGATGTTAGGCTTAAGAAAACAGGCAGACTTCTAATTGGTAACTTGCTTGAACGTCTTAAGAAACATGATCGGAGGTGTACTATGATTTATTGGTTGTATTTAATGCGTAGGTAACTTCCAGTGATACCATGTTAGGAGCTTTTAGTCGGCTCGACATAGGATTGAGGTAGAAGTCTATAGAGTTAGGGAAGATCGTACATGGCCCTACGAATGGTATTAAGGAATATAACCCGTCAATTAAAACAAGGATGTGACAATTCAATAGGTAGAATTGAATAGCTAGCAAGGAGTAATACATCATAGGTAGATACACTTGACTTCCCTGGTAGAATCTTAATTTACTTTTCGTGCACATTAGTTTAATTAGTAGCTTTTGGGTTAGTTGATTAGCAACTAATTCCGCCCACTCTTCCAATACCCGAGATTTTTACCTGCTTTTCATAATATTTAAAAACACAAAAAGAATCATCCTTCACCTTTAGACCTAGTTAGATTAATTTCAATCCTAACGAACACTATTCTTTGAGTTGAACGATCAATCCCCCGGTACTTGTCACTATACTATACTACAAAGGTCAGGTACACTACCTGGTGGGGATTGCAAGCTTCTCAAGATCCCTTGAGAGGTAAAACCTTTTGCGAGGGCGCAATTCCACGCATCACAATTGATTCAAAAGTATGTTTATTCAAGGCTGAGCTCATGAGAATCATAAGAAGTGATATCACAGAAGTTAAGCATAGGAGTAAAGCATGATGGTTAATCATGTAAACTAGTATATCTATCCTATGTAAAAGAATCTCCTTCCGGCCCTTGATTCTATAAATACAGAATGCATAAAGTGTGGTCCAAGTATGAAGTATCAAATATGCATTTCTTCTAGTCAAGTCGTTAGACATTAGACTAGCCCTTAAACGTGTCATGGTCAAGGTCATCATTTTTTTACTAAGCAATTCTCACAAGCATAGCAATGATTTGTTATAGACAGAAAATTCATAATATAATCAACATGATTGAATCTTTCGACCTTTAAGCAATCACAATGATCAATCAAGACAAATGATAAGAATAAACAATGACATAACAAAAGCATACATCATAGATTCAATATTCATGATACAATTCTTATAATAATAATAATGGCAGAAGTGCCTCAAATAAACATAAAGATACTACTCCATACTTAGGATAAAGTAAAACATGTAAACAGGTAATTCCATTATAACAACGAGTTTATACCAAAGATTCTCGTGCTCCAAGGTGTTTCTCCAAGTGTAGTACTGACTCCAACTCCTTAGCTAGTGGTTTTGGTGCAAACCACTACTTAAACTGCTTCTAAAAGATCAAGATATGATTCTTTGTCGTGGTGTGTCTAAACCTCCGATTTGCACTCCTATTTATAGTGTAAAATGTTGCCCTAGCATGTCCCTGGTAAGGTATGATAGGCAAGTGATCGGCCTCATCATTGAAGTAGCTCATTAATGTAGAAAAGATAACTGCCATGGGAAGTACGCCGCACATCCGATATAAAACCGACAACCTTCTCTTCGCGTAACCTGCGCTTATGTAATATATAATCGGCGTACTTCATGTTTGACTCATAGTTGACCAAAGATACCCGTAAGCGGCGCTCTTTTCACTTATGTCCGGCGTGCTTTAGTCCAAACTATATCTTTTCCTTATATTTTCAGAAAGTTATGTTTTTCTTGGGCTTCTCGCGTCATTTCACCAATCTTCAATCCTATTCATTCATTCATATATTAAGTACCAAAAGTCCTAATAATAAGGTTATTTTCCATATATTTCACATAATATCGGGGGTCTAAATATGTATAATAAGAGACTCATCACTAAATTACCCTCATATTTAACTGTCAAAAAAGTCAAACTAACGGTGTTAGCAAAAATGGACCAAAACCTGTTACGGATCGTCAGATTTTGGACTGGATCCATTACTTTTTAAACTATAGGACTAAAAGTGTTATACCCGGCAAACCACAAGGACCAAAAATGTAGTTAACTCGGATAAATATATAGATTGAATCGTTTTCTAGACTTCGTGATGTTCGACCTTGTTTCTCGATTTTGTTTAGAGTTTTAAAACTTATCAAGTATATGTTCTTATTTTCGTATTTATGTTTTCAGCTTGCCATTGATGTTGTCGCCATGCGAATTCTTTGCACGTCGCATACGACATTCTCTTCGACAAACATCGGCCGCAACACATGTATGTATTTTGTTTTCAACAGCAACAGTTTATGCTATTGACTTTTAGTATAAGGTGATACAGTTTTAAGCATAGTTCGTGTGCGTTTTCTATGAATAGAATTTGGATGTTTGATGGTTGGGTATTTTAATTTAGTCTTATGGTTATCGATGCTAATTTTATGTGTTTTGCATTAGTTGTATTCACAATATATATTGTCTTAGGAAAATAAACTGTTCTTGATATTCATTAAAATATGGTGCATTGTCAAAGGTGATGATTTTTTGTTTGTAAGTCGTGGTCATAATTGTTGTTTTCATAACTGTTACCACTTAAAAAAGGAAACTGATTTTTCGATTTGGAGTCTAATGAGTTTACGATTATTTATTTTCGATATGGGGATGACGTGTTGCTATTTAAAATGCATTTGCGAAGGCAATATACAAATTTTATCGTCCTTTGCGATTGATGTTCCTCAATGTAGCTTTTCAATTTCACTAGTCGAATTAGGTGCATAATAGGTACATACTAAATTTATAACACTTATAATACTTTCTATTGACAAATATTAATGTAGGTTACGTTTGTTTAACGCGCGCTTTGTTGTGCACTACAAAATGCATACGTGTTTTGTGCCAAATACCACATCTGGCCACATGCATAAATATTCTTGCTATGATTATCAATAAAGTGTGCTCTTTTGTATTTACGATAACCAAGAAATGTCAACAAGACATGCTAATATAGGGGTGAGGAGGATGTAAGAAATCGATAAAATGGTTCTCTTTGTTGGTTGGATGCGGGTTTCATTTAAAAGTAGGGCCAGGTTAGTAGGCCACTTCTGGTATCCAAACCAATCGTTCGTGCAGGTTACAGCATTTAGGAAGGAATGGCGGTTTTATAGGTTTATATTCAAGGGTGATAAGTAGATCGTTACTTTCATGTAAGTGGTACCATTTTAGTTTATGCAAATCAGAGTTTTGATGGTTAATTATTTAACTTACATTGTTTGAAATTTCATTTTAGTTTCAGGGACACCAGTTTGTTTATAGTTAGTTCACTTCCAAGAAACAAATGACAGTTCGCTAACTCGATCAACAAAATTGCTAATGACGGGTCAATTATGCTAAAACATATTTTATTTGCTGTGGGAAACAATGCAGTTTACTGCTTTCTTTATAGCTAGGCTTATACGTGTCCTAAATACATAGTCATGCATACATACTCCTTAAGAAAAAACGTGCATCAGATCACTACCTTCATAATAAGGCTATCTGTGAGACAATGATGTGAGAGAACGATAGTGATTGTGAGATTGTGTGTGTTATATTGTGTGTTTCGTGGTAGCTTTATATATTGTCTTGGGGAGTCCGTCAATGTTTTGGAATAAGCGCATTTTGCAGGCCATTCATATTAATTCACTATCGACGTGTATACATTGTACGTAATAGATATGAGACTATTCTTTTTTTAGAATTTCGTAAGTTTTGGTTGTATGCTGTGTATAAGTAGTTACAAATGATTTTTTTTAGTTACCATTAAACAATTTTCTCATGGCGCTTTTCTGCTTGAAATGTTAATGTGAAAGGCTATGATGATAAACATTATATCTTTTTGGGACTTTAGGTTGAAGTGAGACTATCTGCATTTGTGTAGGGCAACTTCTTGCTTTTGCAGTCACGGTGGAATGAACATCGTTGCGCTAAAAGTAGGAATCTGGTGCAACAAAAAAATCTTGCGGAAGAAGAGAGGTGCGAGGATGATGAGGCGAAAAATGATCCGTTTTTAGGGGGTCATTTAAGCCCGAATCCGAATTTATTTGATCAAATATTGCCCTAAATCGTTCCTTTTGTGATTTTAGGTACTTTGGGAGTGAAATCTGGAAAAGGAAGCAATTCGGACGTTTTTGGAGCATAAAAGTGAAGAAAACGCCAAAGTCTTAATTTTTCATGCTGGGAACAGTGCTTGACGGCGTCAAGAGGAGTTTCCTGACGGCGTCAAGAGTAAAAGTCCATGACGACCCAGAAGAGTTTTGACGGCGTCATGAAGGTAGGGCGTCAAGAGTTAAAGTCGTGACGGCCTGGAAATGCAATGTTCTTGACGGCGTCAAATGTAGATCTAGGCAGTCCGAGGATTGTTTTGGCGGCGAGGTGACGGCGTCACCTATTTGGTCTTGACGCCGTCAGACCCCTTTTCCTATATACAGTTTTCTAATTTTTCACATTTAAAGAGAGAAGTTTTGGGAGAAACCCTAAGCACGATTTTGGTGTAACTTTACAGGTTTTTCAAGGGTTCCAACCCCTTGATACCTTGCATGATTAATCAAGATAAGTGTTCTTCTAATTCAATCAATATGTCTATGTGTTGGTTGTCTATATCATGTTCTTGTCTTAATTCCATCATGCTAGGCTAGATCTCTTTTGTGTTTGCTTAGATCTAATGAAACCTAGATATTGATTATGTGTTGATTACTTGTTTATTCTTGTCTTGGATGAATGATTTATATGTTAGGCTTAAGAAAACTGGCAGATCTCCAATTGGTAACATGCTTGAACGTCTTAAGAAACATGAACCAACGCGCACTAGGTCTTTATTGGTTGTATTTAATGCATGAGCCACTGTTTACAATCCCTATAGTTGTGCTGGGCATGGTGTAGGAGGAGATAAGAGCTCATAGAATTGGGGAGTTATGTGTGCCACCCCATGAATGGTATTAAGGAATACGATCCGTCATCCATGCAATTATAACAAGTAATTAACGTGTAAAAGATATCTAGGGAGTAGTGAAATCTAAGTAAACACATTTTCTCCAATTACTGCTTACAACTTGAGTATAAATTAGTTTACTTTCATTTCTAATATTTTATTTTGATTGCATCTTAGTATTGGGTTAGTTGAATAGCAACTAATTCCGTCCACTCTTCCAAAACCCGAGATTTTAATTTGCTTTCTAAAAAAAATATAAAAACACAAAAATAATCATCCCTCACCTTTAGAACTAGTATTTAGGCTTTCTAATCCTAGCGACACTATTCCTAAGCTGAACGATCAATCCCCCGGTACTTGTCACTATACTATACTACAACGATCAGGTACACTGCCTGGTGAGGGTTGTAAGCTTCTCGAGATCCCTCGAGAGGTAAAGCCTGTTGCGATTCTCACGCATCAGAGGAGGTGTTGGTTCAAGATGAAAAGGATAGTGGTGAATCGGAAGTTTCGGCTAGCAAGATAGAGGAAACATGCATAGTTGATGATAGCTTAGACTACGATAGGGGTGATCACAGTCCAAAAACCGGACCGGACCGGCCAAGACCGGACCGAAGACTGAGTTTGGGAAATACCATAGACCGAGACCGGACCGAATGTGGTCGGTCCGGTCTCGGTCCGGTTCGGTTCCGGTCGGTCTTCGGTCGGTCCGGTCCAATTAGGCAAGATTTAGGCAAGTTTTTTCGGTTTTTTGGTCGGTTCGGACCGGACCGAGGACCGAATTAATGAAAAATCCCGGACCGAGACCGGATCGTTGGTCCTTCGGTCGGTCCGGTTTTCGGTCGGTCCGGTCGGTTTTGTCGGTCGGACCGGTCCAAACGGTCGGAATGCTCACCCTTAGACTACGATGACTGTTTGGTTTTGCTGAGAAGTCTACTTCAAAGAATGATTAAGCTGTAGGAAAATGTTGGATATGGAAGTTGTTCTATTTACGAGCACTTTGATATCTTTGAAAGGATTTCAGGGTATAATCATTTATGGGCAATAAAAGTAATAGGGTATGTTGCGCCGTTGTACGTTTTAAAACAATATGTTAAACATAAAGTGGTATTTGTTTCTTTTAACATTGTGTATAACACTTTGATAGTATATTTCTTTATAATGTCTAACAAAATACAATAATGCAAGAACAAAATATTATGACGTATACTATAACTGACTTAAGCTGAAATCGGCGGAGCCGCAACAAAAGACCTTTGGCAAATATTGCGGTTGTATTTAGCCTTAAAAATATGACAATTAACGACTTAAAAAACAGGTATTTCATGCAGTGTTGATTTCACTTGAGGCTTCCTCATCGACCAGCTTTAGATATATTTGGAACAGCTTTAAAGGTAATATAATAAAAGCAAGGGGACTGTTAGGGAAACGGGGGACAAGGGTGTCAGTCAACTTGTCTCCCTCTTTGTCCCCTATTTTTTTCTAGTGCAGCTCAGTTTTTGTCAGTTTCTGCTTCGTATTTCTGACAATTTTAAATATTTGACTTATCAAACTTTATATTTTCTGTTTTGTACTTTCAGTTTTATAGCTTTTTAATATAAACAAAATTATAAAATAAAATAAAATAAAAAATAGGGTATTAATCTAACCAATAGCCCCCGTCGCTATAACTCACCCCAAAAGCAAATATCATGTTCTATATCTTAAATCCATTAACTGAGTGGACTTTTTTCATTTTTTTTGCACTATATTGCTGCCAATAGGAAACAGTTACATCAAAACACGATTACATATCTTTACGGTAACAAAAAATTCGACACAAAGAAAATACAAAGCTCAATAGGAAATAATTTAGAACAGATATCTGACATAAATTGGCTCCACCGCAACGCTAAAATTTAGAAAATACAAAGCTCAATAGGAAATAATTTAGAACAGATATACAAAAAATTGTTCGAAACGAATATCAAGCTTAAATTGACTTCGCCACAACATGCGACTGCTAAATTACTCGTTCATTAACAAGGAAGAAAATTATATATGTGGGTCAACCTAAACGACCCAACGACCTGACAAATTTTAACTTGTATTAAAAATCAATCATTTTTTCTATAAATAGTTTCAATAGTTGAATTATTATTCACTACGTAGTAACAAGAAAGAAAAATATATATGTGGGTCAAGCAAATGACCCGACAAGTTTTAACCTGTATTAAAAAACGATCATTTTCCTCTAAACAGTTTCAATAGTTGGATTCCAAGAGGAATATTCAAATGCATACTCTTATTTTGATGCATATCAATAGACAAATCCCCTCTATCCATCTAGTTTGATTTAATGGTAAAGATTAACTTAAGATTAAATGGGGAAACATAAGCCCATGTTTTTTTCTTTCCTTTTTCTTTGTCTTTTTTATTATTCATTTTTTTTCTTTCTTTTTTTCTTTTTTTTTTCTTTCTTTTTTTTCATGCATCATGGGATTTTTGTTTTTTTTGTTTCTTTTTTTTAGTTGTCCTTATTTTCACGCTTTTTTTTCTTTCTTTTTTCTTTTTCTTTTTTCTTTTTTTCTAATTCAAGTTCTTTTTTCTAATAAACATTTTATTCGTTTTCATATATTTTCGTCTGTTTTCATACGTTTTGGTCCGTTTTCATACGTTTTTGTCTGTTTTCGTAGGTTTTTGCCCGTTTTCATATATTTTCGCCCGTTTTCTTACGTTTTCGTCCGTTTTCATACGTTTTTGTCAGTTTTCATACGTTTTCGTCCGCTTTCTTACGTTTTCGCCCGTTAACGTCTGTTTTCATACGTTTTCAGATGTTGTCTTACATTTTCGTTCGTTTTCATACGTTTTCGTCAGTTTTCATACGTTTTCGTTCATTTAAATACGTTTTCGTCCGTTTTCTTTCGTTTTCGTCTATTTTTCATACGTCTTCGTCCGTTTTCAGACGTGTTTTTACGCTTTCATACGTTTTCGTTCGTTTTCATATATATTCGTCCGTTTTCTTACATTTTCGTTCGTTTTCATACGTTTTCATTCGTTTTCATACATATTAGTCCGTTTTCTTACGTTTTCGTTCATTTTCATACATATTCGTCTGTTTTCTTACGTTTTCGTTCGTTTTCATACGTTTTCGTTCATTTTCATCCGTTTTCTTTCGTTTTCGTCCATTTTTCAAATGTTTTTGTCCTTTTCATACATGTTATTACACTTTCATACATTTTCTTTTGTTTTCATACATTTTCGTTCGTTTTCTTATGTTTTCGTCTATTTTTTCATTCGTTTTCGTCTATTTTTTCATTCGTTTTCATCGTTTTTAAATGTTTATGGCAATTTTCAGACGTTTTCATATGTTTATAAATATCACAAGCAATGTTGCAAAAATCGTGAATCGGTCCCGAGGCGGTCGGGGGCCGAGTTGCGATTTTTTCCCGATTAATCGGCCGCCTCGGCCGATTACCTTGGAATTTCCGCCAAGTTCCAAGGCCGAGGCCGATTAATCGGCCGCCTCAGCCGATTTTTGCAACACTGATCACAAGTGATATTCTGAATATCACAAATTATATTCTGGATATCACAAGTGATATTCTGTGATATTCTAAATATCACAAATTATTTTCTGAATATCACAAATTATTTTTTGAATATCACAAGTGATATTCTGTTATATTTAGAATATCACAAGTGATTTTCTGAATATTACAAGTGATTTTCTATGATATGTAAAATATCACAAGTGATACTATGAGTACCACAAATGATATTTCGGATATCATAAGTAATATTATGTGATATATTATTGGTGATACTACATGTATAACACTTTTCACTTTTCACATTACCATATTAAACTAAATACCACTCAAAACAAATCCAAGGTAGTAGAAAAGATGGTGATGATGGTGAAACTTTGCCCTTGTTTGGACAAGTATGTCAATTATGATCAGTTAAACTACAAATATTACAACCCTTCTTTTGGTTCTTACTTTTCTCAATAGCTTTTTCACGTCCACCCTTAATACGGTCATTCTTATGTCCTTTAGGAAGATTCTTTATACCCATAAAATCTTGAACAATATCACAAACTTTTCAGGGTGGAAGACTTGGCAAATCAGTCTCAACTTTTGACTTTAGCTCTCTCAGGTTGTCTACAAAAGAAGTCCAATATCATAGAAAACTTATCAGTAATTACAACAATAAGAAACAGATTATCAAACATATCACTGGTGATACTACACATATATAAAGCATATCACTAGTGATACTACACATATATCAAACATATCACTGGTGATATTACACATATATATCAAGCATATCACTAGTGATACTACACATATACCGTCAGCAAAAACATTTATTGTGTTTGTCTATTACAGTGAAAGGCACAAAAACCATCTTGAACATAAAAAATACATAATTAATACCTTGGTGTAAAATCCAATAATGATCTTCATTATATACTCAGAAACAACACGAAAAATGCCAAGAACTCCATAAGCTTTTTTGGTATTAGTCCTTTTTTTTAATATTTGTGATATTCTGAATAGCACTTATGATTTTCTTACGTTATCGCCCGTTTTCATACTTCGTCCGTTTTCATATGTATTAGTCATTTTTTTTACTTTTTTGTCCGTTTTTATACGTTTCTGAATATCACAATTGATATTCAGAATATCACTTGTGTTTTTCTGAATATCAGTGGTGATATTTTAAATATTAGTTGTGATTTTCTGAATATCTATCACTTGTGATTTTCTTAATATCATTCATGATTTTCATGTTACAAAACATTTGTTGTATATCACTTGTCAAATTCAGAAAATCACTTATGATATTCAGAATATCACTTGTGATACTCTGAATATCACAGAATATTACTTATGATATCCGGAGTATCATTTGTGGTACTCATAGTATCACTTGTGATATTCTGCATATCACAAAAAATCACTTGTGATATTCTGAATATCACAGAATATCAATTGTGATATTCTGAATATCACAGAATATCACTTTGATATTCAGAGTATAACTTGTGATATTTAGAATATCACAGAATATCACTTGTGATATTTAGAATATAATTTGTGATATTCAGAATATTACTTGTGATATTTAGAAACATATGAAAACGTATGAAAATTGCCAAAAATATTTAAAAACGGGCGAAAATGAATGAAAAATTGATGAAAATGTAAGAAAATGTATGAAAACGGAAGAAAACATATGAAAGTGTAAAAACATGTATGAAAAAGACAAAAACGTTTGAAAAATGGACGAAAATAAAAGAAAACGGATGAAAATGGACGAAAACATAAGAAAATTGATGAATATGTATGAAAACGGACAAAAACGTATGAAAGCGTAAAAACACGTCTGAAAACGGATGAAGTCGTATGAAAAATGGTCGAAAACGAAAGAAAATGGACGAAAATGCATTAAAACGAACGAAAACGTATGAAAACAAACGAAAATGTAAGAAAACATATGAAAACGTATGAAAATAGACGTTAACAGGCGAAAACGTAAGAAAGCGGACGAAAACGTATGAAAACGGACGAAAACGAGCAAACATATATGAAAACGGGCGAAAACGTACGAAAACCGACAAAAACGTATGAAAACGGACGAAAACGTATGAAAACAGACAAAAATATATGAAAACCAAAAAAACTTAGAAAACGTTTATTAGAAAAAAGAACGCGAACTAAAAAATAAATAAAAATAAATAAATAAAAAACTTTGAAGCGTTATAAAAAAGACAAAACAAAAAAAATGAATAATACAAAAAGACAAAAAAAAAAAAAAAAAAAACAAAAACATGGACTTATGTTTCCCTGTTTAATCTTAGTTTAATACCCACTATTAGATCAAACTAGATGGATGGTAGAGATTTGTCCATTACTCCATTAGTATGCACTAAAATAAGAGTATGCAAAATAAAGTGTCACTGGATTACTATTCATTAACAAGAAAGAAAAATATATATGTAGGTCAACCTAAATGACCTGATAACCCGACAAGTTTTACTTTTATTAAAAATCGATCATTATCCCTAGAAGTAGTTTCAATAGTTGGATTGTTATTCATTAACAAGAAAGAAAAATGTATATGTGGGTCAATCTAAACCACCCAACGTTGTATTAAAAATAGATCATTTTAAGCTTAAGTTGTTATCGATATGCTTTAAGTTGTTATCGATATGTTATTCCGGCCTATTCTGGCTCCTCTAAGTATAATAAAGAATTAAACAAACTCTTGAAGGAACCAAAATACCAAATACATTATTGGAGTGAGGACTTTCATCACGTATTTGACCCTACATCTAGATGTCTCTCATAATTTAAGGGTCCATTGACCCATATAAGAAACGTGCATAGAGACACTCCTGCGTCCCGACCAGGGCCCGTTTAATATCTACTTGCAGATTGCAATCTTAAGGTGCGTTTGGTATATAGTGTCATGAATGACAATTGGTATGAGTTTGATAGTAGTGGTGGGTCCTTCACTTATGAAAGATCAATTCCTAGCACTTTTGATGTATATAGAGTATGAATTATATCTATCATTCATTACCATAGTGGCGGACCCTCTCATCTTAAACAAATACCTTTAATTACTTTGATAGTCATAGTTCCATTCCCATAATGGGATACCAAACGCACCCTTAAGTTCTTCACTTTCTTTAGGTTATGATGGCAAGATTACTATTTGAGAGGCTATACTTTCACCAAAAAATAAACGCATGTATCAACCATTCAACATGCACTTGTTGGTAGGATAAGGCATTGGTAGATTTATTGGTGGTGCCAGATATATTACTTGTTAGCATTTTGAAAGTTTTCCAACATATTTGTTGTTACAAAAACTATACAATTTACGTTGATTAGGGGTTGGCAATGCACCCCACACCCCATCACCCTTCACTCACAAACAACCAATCCCCTTATGCCACATCACCCTCCCACTTTTCCCTTCACTCACTCACTTTTTGTTTGCGGCACACCCCTCACCCTTCACTTTTTTTTTTTTTTTTAAAAAAAGACCCTTTGACTTGACATAGACCAAAAACCATTTTGTTTTCTTTTCTTCTTCCCTCGTGCTACTGTTTCACTACCATCACCACAAAACTCAAACACCTCCATGACACCCAAAGACCCTTTGACTTGACATAGACCAAAACCATTTTGTTTTCTTTTCTTCTTCCCTCGCTGCTACTGTTTCACTACCATCACCACAAAACCCAAACCATTTTTTTTGTTTGTACTCATTTGAAAAGTGAAATGTGAATATATAGAAGAAAACAAACTATCCGTTTGAACCATAAATGGCCTCAACGTTCAAAAACTTTAATGCACAAAGGGCTAGTTTGGTTCGGTAAGCTTTACCGATTTTCACCTCCACGGTGCGGTAAGGAGGGGAGGGCGGCGGTGTTCCCGTGCGGTGGGGATGCCGCACCGTGCCTCCCCGCATGTGTTGCCAACCCCCTTATGTTTACACAATTCACACATTTAGTTTAGACCTTGAATACGCAGCTGGAATAGTGAGTTTTTAATTGGCTTGGACCTGATTTATGGTTTTTACTCTAAGTCTAAAAGACCAACTATGCAGCTACTTCGAATTTTGATTTCTCGGCAATGGTTCTTATCTCGTCACAACTTGATTAGATTTAGCCATAAGGTACACCCTTTACTTTCTCTCATGCAATCTTAGTTTTATTCTACAAACTAAACTGAAAAAAAACGAGACTAAATTTAACATCAATAACCAGATAAAAACCAATTGGTTTATGAATTTCACTAACAGAAGAAACTCTCACTTAACTTTATTACAAAAATATTAACATAAAATCGGGCCATTGCCCTACAAAACTAAAACAAGTACAAACGACTCGCATTAAAACGTTTAAAAAAGAAAGGTTCAACCACTAGAAAAGTAGTGGGAAAAAGGCAACAAAAGCTGACTTAGGTGTTTGAAATGTAAAATTTTGAAAAGACTTGATTTGACTCTTATGGGCCTTACTTTCTATCATTGTCTCCCATTGCACCGCCCAAAACTCGGTAATCAAACTCACTCCATCAACTGAGTTTACTTTGACCATATCCCGAGTCATCTCGTTCATGACTCGATACTGCTAGGTTTCCAAGCCGATGTCGCAATCAAGGGACGAGTGTGCCACCCGAGCATTAAGCACCCGTCGTTTTCTTCGACTCTATACCCATCCCCACCCGCGAATAAAGCTAATAACATACTCGCTTGCTTAAAAGCATTGGACCCCAAATGAACAGACTCGAACCCGGAAGTGTTCATCCGGGTTCGCCACTGAGTGAGCGTCTCGTGACGCTCAACTCGGTCCGTGCCTTCAGAAGCTACTATGTTACATATCTGCCGCCCTAAGTACACCTCCGACATCACCAAATCTTGACTCATAGGTTGACTCAACGCCGAACTTTCTAACGAGTCAAACATAGTTGAATAATAATGTAAAGCCTCGTTAAACCTATCTAAGAAAACGGCGCCGTTATGGTTCGATTCTTGTTCAACTAGTGTCACAATTTTAGGTTTCATTGCTTTTATTGAGTCCAATACTTTATCGACCGCGCCAGGTCGAGCTAGAAGGCGGTGCATCTCGAATACCGAGTTCACCGCCACCACCTCGACCTCGCTCGGTTTGATATCAAGCATACTTGCATCAATATCCGCTAATGAATTAGCAACAAACCCACGAAATTCGAATTGGACTCCTATGGTTTCCGCTAACTGAGCTAGTTTCCATCCCACTTGTTGTAAAGCATCCGTGTTATCAGGTTGCGGGGGTCCAACTCCCGTTAAGCGGAAAGCAGGTGGACCGCCCGGGCGCAAGGCCAGCGCTTGCATAAGCGCAGGCCATTGCATACCTTGATTCAAACTAAAATCCACAACATGAACACGCGTCGCACCCGCAAACGCTTCTAAAATCGCTTGATTCGCTGTAAAATGCGCAAACTTAAGATACGGACTACTTTCATAAAAATGCATCTGTAACATTTCCCAACACGAAGTTTCAAGTCCGTCTTGCGGATAGATCTTGTAAATCCTTTGCGCAAGCGCTCCAGCGAAATACGTGGCGACTTTTCCCATCGCGCCGGCTTGAATGGCCGCGAGGATCCCCACGTGTTTCACTAGAGCGTCAGCAAGTTTCATATTATCTTGTTGCACGGCCTCGGCGCACGCTATAAGCGTGTGCACTAACCTAATACCTGCCTCCTGAGAATCAACGAGCATAACAGGGCGCGGTGATTCAGGAGGCAGCATGTCACTAACATCCTCAGATCTCATCCTTTTAATACGTGATTCCTCCGTGGGGCTACCATAAATAACACCACCAGGAATCACACTCAGATCATAAGGATCATTGTTCGCAACAACCTTGTCACCACCAAAACCAATCATATTACCCGAGGAACATTCGCCACCCAAAACAGCATCATTACAACTAGTATTCAGCTCAGACAACATACTCTGAACCCACCCAGATAAATCAGAAGGGTTATAATGAACAGTATCAGACAACTGCAACACCCCATCATCACCCATAACCATCTCCAGCTGTTCAAGCTTCTGAGCAACGTCAGCCATGTCAGTTGACTTAACTTTATATCCCAACACTTCTAAAAGCTCATCCATGCCACCTGAATCAGGTAACGAATGGTTCATTTCTTTAGCCTTTGTGGGATGCATTGAAGATGAAGATGGAGTATTTTGGTCTTTTTTACGCTCACGATCTCGCTTCATGATGATATAGAAAAAGGGTTTGTTTGTGTGTTGATTAAAGGAAAGAAAGATGGAAGAAATAGGGTTGGTTTGAGTTTATAAAAAGTAGAAAGAGAAGGGAGAGTTGGATCTTAAGTGCTCGTGAAGAGTGGAGGTTCAAACTTCAAGAAAGAAACACAGGATCAACTGGAGATGGAAGAGATAAGGAAGACACATATTACTATTATTATTATCTTTCTTATGATATTTTTGTTTATTTTATATGTTTTGTTTCGTTTTTTATTTACTTAACTTTGTGTTCAGGAATATTGCTTATTACGTAGTATTTAACGAGTGTTGGTACCCGCGCGTTGCAGCGGAATTCTTTTGTTGCCGTTAGTTACTTAATGTGAAATTAGTTACCTAAGACTGACTTTGCAATTGATGTATAATATGAAGGACCATTTATGTAGATTATGTGAAGACTAAATTTGCAATGAAACGCTGAGATGAAAGACAAAGTGCGTACAAATTTTTTTTAAGTGTTAAGTTAGTTAACAGCCGTTAAATAACTAATGACCGTAAGTACTGTACAAATAAGACTGACTTTGCAATTGATGTATAACATGAATG